>CM069905.1:55105144-55245144 GCA_036172215.1 Camellia granthamiana
CTGCACTGATCAAGAACGTCTGCTTCTCTTTTTGTCTTTTTCTTCGAGCACACGGAGTTCGAAAAATTCACGTCCATTGGAGATAGAAAGCTTCACGAGTTAAAAATCTGCCAAAAAATTCGCAGCACCATTTCTGTACATTGCTAACTCATCTTTTTTTTTTTCTTTCTGACAATCAGCAACCAGTGTGGGTTTGTCATGTAATGGTAAGTAATGCCATGCAATAAATATTGAGTGCAAAGACTATCAGCAGATCAGACAAAACAATATGATTTTCTGCTTTTCCAAAGTATGAAGATAATCATCTTTTTCAACGCATAATCTTTACAAATTCTAAATGCACAATGCTAGGTATCATGAAAAGTCTTTCATGAAAATGGTCATGAAAAATTTGTGACCTTTAGATTACACTTACAATAAAGTACCACACATTAATCTGAAGCTTTACTAACCAGCTTAGGGTATGATACAACATCATCCCTGATTTATAGATGGAATTTAGGGTTTACAAGGGACAAGATAGGCCCTGAAGGGCATAGAATAATACAACCTTTAACAACCTTTAACTTTCGGTGAATAAGAAAATAATAAAAAACACTTTCGGCTATATTACATGCTAACAATATGATGCATGGACACCATGGGTATATCTAAAATGACTTGTAATAGCAACAATATAGGCCTGGATATGACAACTATTATTAGTAAAACTGTAAGTATGTACAGGTAAAATAAATCAATGAAGGGACCTGCTTACCCTTCCGCAGAAGATGCCGCAAGAGTTAAACCCTTGTTTAATATTTGTTTTTGTGAAGGAATAGCTCCCACGAGATGGTAACACTGGCCGAGTAAGCTATATGCTCTACACTTCAACTCGAAGCATGAAGGAATGGACTTCAAGAGCAATTGCTGTGGGAACAAAGTGATAAAATGATTTGAAATTCATAACATAGTCTCCTTCCCCTTTTCTTAATTACAAAGTAAATATATACTGAATGAAATACACCCATTGCACTGGCTAGTTTTCACCCAATTACTTCAACCCAAAAAATCCCTCTCGCCAATCACTTGAATTGCATGATTATTAGTTACTAAGGGCATCTCCAATCCTTGAATCAAACCTATTTCAAATTTAAATTTGGGTAAAAATCACTCAAAATTTTACACAAATCAATGTTTGGTTTCATTTTCATAATTGGTTTTCTGAAATTTTTTGGAAGGTATAAATTAGTTTGACAAAAATAAACATCAAAAGATATTTTCAAATTTTAAAAAATTATTTCTGGCCCCAAGAAAGCTAAAATCATGTGAAAAATGATGAGTATTTTTTTTTTTTTTTTTTTTTTAACACCAGATTTGTTTTTAGTTTTTTCATAAATTTTTCAGAAAACTGTTTCTCAAAACCAAATCAAACATACTTAGCTGTTAAATTTACAAAGAGACAATTTTGTGGCTCTCAAATTTACCATTCTGCCATTAGTAAAGCTTTTACTCAAAGTTATGCCTAAATCTGGGTTTGTCCATTGGAGTGGTTCATATCAAATGAAGCTTTTACTAAAATTTGAGTAAAATTTTGGTAAGGGCTGGACAAAGCATGTTTAAACTCTGCAATTCTGATATTGAAACAAAATCCAGAAATTAAATCTAAGAAACCAAATGGGGGAAAAAATGTCAACTATGGAAATTTGATAAACAACAATTTCAGATAGATTAGATTATATATAGATATATGGAAAAGTGAAGCGGGGTGGGAAGAGAACTGACACAGCGTTCGAGGTGGGATTTGGCGTGATTGACATTGTGAGAGTGCTTGAGGAGGAGGGTGGAGATGCGAAGACGAGTCTTGACCTCGACGATTGGGAGGAAAGAGACTTGGCTCTGACAAATGGCTTCGAGGCACTTGACAGCTTTTCCGATCTCACCCTTCTTCTCGTGATGGTCCGCCAGTCCCCACAGTCCCTCCGCCGCTGCTTCCATTTCTTATTTTCCTCCACTTTCTTTTCTTTTCTTCTCTTTTCTCGTTGGGCAATCAGGGACGGCCACACTCCCGGCAAGGGGGGCTTCCATATTAAGCATATTTTGTATCTTAATAATTTCCAAGTTAGGTCTAGCTTAGACGTAATTTTCAAATTAGACTAAAGTGTTAATTACAAATCACATTTTCATTGTTTAAAACCCAAAATATGATGGATGGTAAAAGTGTTATTGTAAATCACGCTTTTAATTAAGAAAGTATGGTTACAAAATACGCTTTTAACATAAAAACAAATTTCTAAAGAAAGCGCAGTTAACCACGCTTTCACTGTGCATATAAAAAAAAAAAATTGAAGAAAACGTGATTCACAATCACGTTTTTACAATCATGTTTTCACTGTGCATTGTTTTTGTTCAGAAAACATTATTTAGAATCATGCTTTCACTGTTGATAAATGAAAGCATGGATTGAAACCACACTTTCACTGTTCATTTATTTTTATTTTATTTTTTATTTTTTTTTTCCTGTTCCCATTGTTTTGGTGATAATGTAATTCATAAAAAAAATTTGGCTTTACTAAAGCCATTCTCATGTTAAAATTTTTTTCTTCTTCTTTTGCCTTTGTTCTAGTTTAGAAGGTATAATTCATAAATTTTACATAATATGGGAAAAACCTCTTCTTTTCATATATTAATTTGTGTTATATCATATGAGAAAAGCCTCTTCTTTATATATTAATTTTACATAATATTTTTAACTAATTACCAAACATTTGGGAATTAAGCCAATTTATATATCATTTAAATTTTTATGGGAAAAGCCTCTTTTCATATATTAATTTTACACAATATTTTTCATATATATAATTTTAAAATCATGTTCATTTAGATATTATTAAGCCAATCATGTTCATTTACAAAATTCATGCTTTCCCTGTTCACTACAGTAAGCATGGATTGAAACCACGCTTTCACTGTTCAGTTAAATTATATTTAATTTTTTTTTGTAATTTTTTTTTTTCTGTTGTCATTGTTTTAGTGATAATGTAATTTATAAATTTTTTTTGACTTTACTGAAGCCGTTCTCATGTTAAATTTTATTTTATTTTTCTTTTGTCTTTGTTTTGGTTTAGAAAGTGTAATTCAGAAATTATTTTTGTTTTTACTAAAGCCGTTTTCATGTAAAATTTTTTTTTTTATTGTTGTGTGTTTGTTTTGGGTTAGAAGGTGATAATGTAATTAATATATTTTTTTTACTTTACTAAAGCCGTTTTCATGTAAAAAAAAAAAAATTTCCTTTTTTCTTTGTTTTGGGTTAGAAGGTATTATTCAGAAAATTATTTTGGCTTTACTAAAGCCGTTTTCATTTAAATATATATATTTATTCTTTTGTCTTTGTTTTGGGTTAGAATGTGAGAATGTAATTCAGAAAACCAGTTTAGTAAAACCGTTTTGTATCCGTTTTCATTAAAAAAATAAAAAAATTCCTTTCGTCTTTGTTTTGGGTTAGAAGATGATATGCATGCTCTACAGTCCGAAGCACACCCACACACTGTGCAGTTCGACGAGCAACGACGAAGGGTGAGACGCGAAGAACACCGCGGAGTAGGCCAAGAAGACGAAGGCCACCGCGAGAGCTCCTAAAATAAATTTTGTCAACATTTTTGTAATAAAACTTAATACATAATATACGAAGTCACTAACTTACTAAATACTCATACAGGCATGAAAACAACATAACTGAAGTTGCAAATGTAATAGTTTTCAGTTACATAGGTAGTATAGACATAAGTCTCCTACAAAAATACATTCTGGACACCATGAACTGAACACACATTACATACATCCTGAACACTCTGAACTGAACACACAATACATAAACATAACAGTTAGACAGACAAATATTAGGCAGACAATCTGACAAACTCATTACGGAAACACTCAGTCTAACACAGACATTACGTATTAATGCATGACCTAATATTGCCGAAGTGTAGACATTAACACCTAATTCGCGCTTAAATCGGCAGGTGGCTCAAAGTCTGAATAATCCGAAAAGCTCAGCGTCAGAGACAAGTTCAGGATCCTCCATGATACCCTTGATAGCCGCAACAATTTGTTCTGTTTTGTTCTGTTGGGCATCCTTCTTAACTATGTATAGCTGCATATCGCGGGCTAACCTACGGCGCATTTGAGAAATCTCACGTTGTAGTCTTTCACATAGTCGATCAACATTATCAGGATCTTCCTTTTGGATCTCAACAAAACGTGCTTTTGGCACCTTAAGTTGACTTTCCCGACTTAAGGTTTCTAGTTGTACCCGCTCTATAAATAGTGCGGGCCACTTGAGACGAGCAGCGTCAGATAAACCATATCTTGTTTGATTGTCAGATGGCTCCATACATGAACCTCCTTGAACTGGATAATACTTGGGCATCAAAAAATGTCGTTTCCCAAACCTATCACGATAACCACAAGCATAATCTAAAACAGGTATTCCCACTCCCTCCCATGAATCGTCTTCAGCATCGCCACGGCCCATTCCCCCTCCTCGTCGTGAATTGTCACCCCTTTGCAAGTTCCTACCACCTCTGCGATTCCCACTCCCTCTCATGAATCGTATAGCCATGCTAATTTTTTAAAACAAATGAATGATAATTTCGTAGGGCGAAATGAGTTGTAAGGTTGTGTCTTCACCTTTAGTCGTTTATATAGTTGGTTATGAACGGCTTTAGAAAGATGCCTCTGCATAACAATCCCACATATATGAACAAGGTATGAGTTGTCACTAGACTGAAAAAACAAAGAAAAGCAAATACTGTGTACCAAGTCACGTGACTTGACAATCCATTTGCATATACTGACAAAATAAGGGCATGCTCAATGTAAGGTAAATCAGTGAATTCACTGTTGCCATGTGATTTTCTGAATTGAGAATCCCACATATATCAATAAGAAATGAGTTGTCACTGTAATAAAAAAATCGAGCAAAAAATCGAGAAAACCAAAGCATGTGCACCAAGTCACATGACTTCATAATCCATCTGCATATACGGACAAAATAAGGGCATGCTCAATGTAAGGTAAATCAGTGAATTCACTGTTGCCATGTGACTTTCTGAATTGAGAATCCCATATATATCAATAAGAGATGAGTTGTCACTGTAATAAAAAAATCGAGCAAAAAATCGAGAAAACCAAAGCCTGTGCACCAAGTCACGTGACTTGACAATCCATCTGCATATACGGACAAAATAAGGACATGCTCATTGTAAGGTAAATCAGTGAATTCACTGTTGCCATGTGACTTTCTGAATTAAGAATCCCACATATATCAATAAGAGATGAGTTGTCACCGTACTCAAAAAATCGAGCAAAAAATCGAGAAAACCAAAGCCTGTGCACCAAGTCACATGACTTGCAATCCATCTGCATATACGGACAAAATAAGGGCATGCTCACTGTAAGGTAAATCAGTGAATTCACTGTTGCCATGTGACTTTCTGAATTGAGAATCCCACATATATCAATAAGAGATGAGTTGTCACTGTACTCAAAAAATCGAGAAAAAAATCGAGAAACCAAAGCCTGTGCACCAGGTCACATGACTTCATAATCCATCTACATATTTGACTACTCAATGTGTGAAAAAATGAAGCTTATGTAGGCAATGTTGTGTTTCATTTAGCTATGCATCATTCGTTGTTACGACCTACTATTTGTATTTCATTGAAAAGTATGACTATTTGAATTTTTGTTGTCATTTGGAATTATTTTAAAATCAACTTTTGAATATTCAATTTGTAATATTTTGGGAAACATTTACAATCTCAACTTTTGAAATCAAGTTTAAAATAATGGTGGATCTTGTGAGTGAAACGTGAGTTAGGTAGGAGTACTTGGCCACCAATGTTTGTGAATATCATGGTGCATTCAAATCTATCCAGAAAACTAGTGCATTCAAATCTGTCCAAAAAACTGGTGTTCCACAGTAATTTCGGAAGTGTTGTTCTCTTTGGGTATAAATCCGAAAAATAACAAATCAACGTCATTCGAACTTGTTACAATTCTAGTTTCTATACTAAGAGAATCGCCAATTTCTTTAAAAAGGTGCAGAAAACAATCTGTTTGGGTATAATTAATTGTAAATAGTGATTCATCCCAACCAAATCAAGTAAAACCAATTGGGTTTTAAACTTAGTCCTCCAATTGGACCAACCACTTTGCTTTGAACTTGTTTGTCCAGCCCCCGAAGTTTAGTTTTCTGTCAACCCCCCATTCCTTACCAGAGTCATTATTTTTACTGGACTTCCAGGAATTGGAATGCGACTCTTTCTTCTTTCCTAATGGAGATTGAAATTCTTTACGTAGAGGATCCTTATTTCACGAGCCCCAGTTAAGGGAAGCTTTTCACCGACCTACCTGTTCTGTTTTATGTGTTATTGAGGGCGGTAGTTCGTTTCACCGAGTTTAGTTTTCTGTCAACCCCTCATTCATTACCAGAGTCATCATTTTTACTGGACTTCCAGGAATTGAAAGGTGACTCTTTCTTCTTTCCTGATGGAGATTGAAATTCTTTGTAAATTGATCCCTATTTCACGAGCCCCAGTTAAGGGAAGCTTTTCACCGAGCTACCTATTTTGTTTTATGTGTTTTAAGTATTCACATAATTCAACATACATTAATCCATTCATTAATCCATAACATTCATTAACTCATTGCAATTCAATAAAGAAAGTCATGAACTAATAAATGTGTAGTTATAAATGTAGTTATTTCATAAATTTCAGGTTCATAAAATAAATACTTGAAATACATTCGTACGTTAGATAAACAACAACATTGTCTTACACTCCAATAACGAATATATGACACAACATACATACAAACATATATGAAAGATAACGGTGTTTGATTTCTCATTCCTCATCTGACATGTAGTAGTCAGAGAGATATTTTTCATTGTTTAAGACATTATTTCGCTCAGTCACTGTCAAATCTCTGTTGCTTGCTTCTGCCATTTCGGTGGCTAGCTGAAGCATGAAATGTCGACATCTCCGCATCAACATTCTGTTGTTCTCCTTCTTAATTCTACTAACTGTTTTTTCATAGTCACTCACATTTCGTCTAGCCATGGTCAATGAACGATGATGAGGTACCGATGCCCCAAAGTTACGTAGATCATTAAACAATCCTTCTTGTTCCGTTACCCTGAACGCCCATTCTGCTCGGATACCAGCATAATAATCCTTCGGACTCGAGTACTTTTCGCTCTTGTAATCATAGGTAAATGGAGGTAGCAGCCACACTTTCGGATTTCTTTGTCGGCGTGAACTTCCTGCACCTCTTGAAGACATTATTCATAAAATAAAAAAATTAATAATAATAGTAATTGTAGATATATTACTATTGTTATGACTTCAACAAGCATTATACTGGGGATATCGCTATTTATAGACATCATAGTGGGGGATATCGCTATTTTATCGGACGTGGTTGTCAGATAAAATCATAATTGTAGGCCAGAGGATCACAATGCAATCCCTTCATATTCGAGCAATGAGTTGTCAAATAAAACAAAATGCAGTGAGTTGTCATATCACCACATGAAACTAATTTTTCATGCTTACTTTTGTAATACAGTAAGTAGTCACTTGGAATTGACGATTTCAGTACACATAGGTGTTTTAAAAAAGTTATAAATGAAATCATAAAATGAAACAACGGCTTTAATTTTCTTTGCTTTAAAGTAATATTGTTCATAAACAACTATGAAACAGAGTGCAAGTAAATACACAACTGTCCAACTCACTTCGACCTACAAAACTATCGTTGTTTTTTTCACCAAAATAATAAAATGGTCACCTGATATGTAAACACAATTGGAACTTTGCAGCCTATATTTTATCTTATTTTCACTTAATGAACTTCACAATCATCCCATTTTCATTGTTATGCATTTTCTGTTTCTTTTCACAGTCGTATTAATGTGACTTAGATGAATTCTGAAATGTGAGGAAAAAACAAAGCATGTAAGTTGCGCTGCGCAAAGTCACATGCATCATGTAATGTGAGGAAAAAAGTCACAACGTATACAAGCATGGCAAAGTCAGAAAGTCACATGCATTACTGCATCACTGCATCACTGCACAAAGTCACATGCATCACTATATCACTGCACAAAGTCAGATGCATCAATGCATCGCTGCACAAAGTCACATAGCATCTGAGGAAAAAACAAAGCATCCAAATTATTACGTCTGTTCAAGTCGCTGGCGAGCATCACTGAGAAATGTTGGACGTATCACTGCGCCGAGCTACAATTTATTATCGTCCCATACCTACTGTGCCCATGTGAATTATGCAATTCATACAAATTTTGAGGGGGTGTCAGAACAAAATAACAATAAATTAATAAATATTTCAATACACCTAAAAAGTAAAAAAAAAATAGTGAAAAAATATTTCAACAAATTAATAAATACATAAAAGTAAAAAATATTGTAGAAAAAGTGGTTTGAACAATGGGTAGAAAAATATATTGTAGAAAAATATTGTAAAAAGACAAAAAAATACACTTATTTAGATCATCCCAAACAACCTCTTAATTTTCAACTTGCCTTTGAAAGAAGGTAAAGTTACATTTTTACAGTAGCTAGGCTGACACCATCTGCCGCACAACAGCCAATGCTACAGGCCTTTGATTCGTTCATGACTTGACAAAAGTGGAGTCTTGGCAGCCGAATGCACTGTATAAGGCCAGTGGCATGCATGTGAACGAACAGGAAATGCTCATAAATTGGTTAAGACAAAATATTATAATCAATTAAAATATTTTAGTACTTGAAATTGTAAGTATATTTCAATGCAATATTGTAGTCAAAATTGAGGCTGTGTTCAGTTATATTTGTCTAATACATTTTTACCCAATTTTACGAGCGTGGTGTTTGTTTTGGATTTTTAAATCATAATTTCACATTTATTTATTTTTTTAAAAATTCAGGCAGAGAAATTTGACTAATTCAGACGTTTAGTCGGTTGATCAGCTTGCTTGTTTTCATTTTTCAGAAAAGATTTTTAAGAAAATTCTATTTTCTTAATTTTCGTATTTTTTTTTTGTTTTTATTGAATTTTTTTAATATTTTAAGCAATTTTTTTACTTTTTAGACACACCTAACATAAATACACTTAAAAAGTAAAAAAATTGTAAAATAAATCTTTTAAAAATTCACTAAATACCAAAAATATTAAAAAAATACAAACATTCAGTACATTTTTTGTATTTTTATGTATTTATTAACTTTTTGAAATATTTTTTCACAAATTTTTTACTTTTTGTTTTGAAATAACAATAAATTATGCAATTCATAAAAGTCGAAGTGACAACTCCTGTCAAGTTGATGCATAGTTGTTTAGATAATCAAAGTTGACGTGACAACTCTGATGCATAGTTGTCATAGTTGTTTACAATAATTTCATACATACAGCTACCATGTGTATATATGGTATAAATATCGCATCATACCACAACAAAAATTTTACAGCTATTTCGAGTGATATCATCATGAGATATACGGTGATTGATCTATATTCAGTAATGGGTCGCTATTGGGTTGCAGATGGAGATGAATTTCAATACCCATTAAATCCAAATTTGCGTTACTCACGTGCCACCGTCAATACCATGAGAACTGAGTGGGAATTTCGCATAACTGGAGCAAACGTTCTCGTTAAGTTATGTCGTGAAGTTAATATTAAATTTCCTCGCCGGTTAGCCATGCATATGCCAACTGACACTCCACAGTCGTTGCAAAGGGCATTGCATCGTATGTGCGACGAAGTTAATCGCATGACCCAACATTTGCAAAGGTCCTCACTAATGAAGACCGCAAATGAGCATGCCGAAGATGGGTTAATGGATGATGCATACCAGTACTTCACCTGGAGCATGGATGTTATGTATGAATCTGATATTGAGATGTCAGATGATGATAATAATGAATGAAATTGTTTGGATGAATGACCAAACCATTTATGTTGTAATGGATTTGTAATGCTTATCCACGACTTATCAATGAAGGGAGATATTTCAATTTTTTTAGGCCTGAACAAACATATTTTTTAGGCTTGAATAAACATATTTTTTATTTTATGTTTTTATGGGTTGTTTAAACATTTTGTTCAAACCAAACGCGTTTGTAATTTTTGTTTTTCTAAAAATAAACAAAAACCAGTTTTTAACTTTTTTGTAAACATAAACAAAAAACGTAAACGTTACCAAACGCTACATTATTTATTTTTATTTTAGGGTTTAGGATTTATAGTTTAATTCTTAAAATTTATTTGAACTTCAATTTTATAAATTGATGTCTCAATTTGTTCGATAATTTTTTTGGTTTATAAACGGTTGTCTCAATTTGTAAATTTGAGAAAAAACGTAAATTACTATAAATAATGCAAAGACTACGGAGAATGAGAGAGAGGTAGATATGTGAAAGAGATTTGTGTGATTCATCAAAATAAGTAAGAATAAAAAATTGTGAAATTATAATTTCGAATAAATAAGTATGACACATTTACATCAGCTGTACACGTTTGATTTACAAAAACTATAACAATTACTACCAAAAAAAAAAACTATACAGTCCATATCACAACCGCTAATGCCCTAACCTACCCCCAGTTCCATAACCCCGACCGTGGACCTCCCTCCTCGGTCTCCTGCGGTAGACTCTCTGAATATCTGGCACTCTCTCTCCTGCATGTGGCCCTCCACTGACTGCCTGTGGAGCCTGTGAGTGTGACCTCCCTTCTCCAGCATCTGTTGCCCCTGATCCTGTCTCTGCTTGAAGATCGGATACTGCTGTGAGCTGTGAAACTCCCTCATCTGGTGCAACTGTATCACGATCTGTAGCTGGACCTCGACCTCTGCCTCTGCCCGCACCCCGACCTTGGCCGCGACATCCCCCACGACCATAAACTCGGCTTCTCTCTCGCGCTCTAGGGGGGGCTCAATATGGGCCTCATCGTCAACGTAGGAGATGTCAGTGAGAACTGCATCATGTGTACTCATGGGCGCGGTCGAAGTAGTCCCCAGAAAAGCAGGTTGTAACTGGGTGGGTAGGGTAACAACATCATGCATGTACCGGGGCGGTGTCTAATCAGGGTCAGCATGTTGGGTAAGATGTACATGTGGGGAATCTGGAGAAATGTATGGGGTATCATGCGGTGGGGTGACTGAAGTTCAAGGAGCTGCTGTGGCTGGCGCCGAAGTGGGAGGCACTGACGTGGACGGGACTGATGTATCTGGAGCAGCTGCTGCACTGTGTACACCGTAGTCCCTAAAATGCAGACGATCTACCCGATGGGCATGCTGGATCCCCTCGTACAATAACTCTCGGATCTTTGCAAGGGCCTGCAGACCAAGCTGTCCATCACGTCTGAAAAAGGCATCCTCAGCCAAGTGATATGACCTCCCAACTCGAACCATCTGAACAAAAAATCAAATATATTAGGCTATAGTTGACTGAAAGTAAATCAATTATGATATTAACAATTATCTGACACATACTATGATACTCACCAATGCCTCAAGAGAAGGCCCAACTCCCTGATATCCGGACTCAGACAGATGGCTCGGATGACCGACTAGTAGGTGTGTATGTCGCCGATACCGCAACATGTAAGGGTCGAGAGAGGGGAGGACGCCATCGCTCCAGTCAGCCTGTACAATACTGTCGCGACGTGCATCCCACAGCTATATGTATAGCATATGATACACACTCTAGTTAGTGTCGGCTCGGCCACGTCTATTAGGCACATGCAACCGTCACTCGGTGTCGCACCGATCTGGCACGGACTGGACCCGACCAAACTGTCGGAGGACACGATTAGGGAGATGCCACTCAACCACGTCAAAACAAATGAGTGGCACTCTCGCCATCCATATCTCCTCACCTAGTCGGCAATAGTCTGGGAGCGTACCGAGGACCCCAGCATAAGGCTGCCAGATAAACTACAATAACGACGAGTCTATTAAAAATCGCTCATGAACATATACACTCCATATGACAATTAAAATTTAGGTATTTAAATTTCATACCTCGCCCTCTATCATCTGGTCAAGTTGGTCTCTATACACGACGACTACGTGGGTCGATACGACCTCGTGGCCCATGTCAACCCTCCACCAGCTACCTCGAGGTCCGGCCGGCAACTGTATGTCTCCTTGGCCGATGGGAACCTCACCAGGAGCAACCAGTTACCGCCTAGACGGGGCAATGCGAATTAATCTCTCCCATGCCCAAATCTGCAATAGTTTGAATGCAATTACAATACTGATATATGCCATACAATATGAATTGACATGTAATAAAATTCTTACTAACCTGTAGCAAGACAAGGGGTCCTCCGATCTCCTTCACACCCACCTGAGCTGCTCGACATAGCATCCTATACAAGCATGCCAAAGCCGCGGCGCCCCAGTTGTACTGGCCGATCACGTCAATGTCTCTCAACAGTGGCAAGTACATTAGCTTGAGCAGGTTCTGTGACTTATCAGGGAGAAGTACCCCCCCAATAAGCCACAGAATATATGCTTGGGCATGCTGCTGTACTAACTCATTTGGAGCATGATCTGGAAGATGGCCTTGAAACTGCTCGGACAGCCACCTCACCCTCACTCTACCTGCCTGTAAGTCCGCAGGTGTAGGTGCTACTCCCAATAGCTCAGCACATAGGGCTATCCACTGGCCCCTCATCAATGGTGGGTCAGGTCCAGTAACTGCTCGCCCATCAATTCGTAGACCGTATAGGACAAATACGTCCTGCAATGTGACGGTGGCCTCACCGGTCGGGAAATGAAATGTGTGAGTCTCTGTGCGCCACCTCTCGATGAGAGCAGTAATGAGTGGGTGGTCCAGTCTAATATGGCCTATATGATAGACACCATAGAATCTCGCGCGTAGTAGACACTATAAGACTCTATGGTCCAATGGACGCTCCCACAGGCCGGAATCTCCCCGCCGGCATGTTACCACGGTGCGTGCCTGGTCCTACATAACAGAATGAGTAGTTTAAATTATAACATTATCACGTAATATAAAACAAAATGCAGGGTATTTTCATTGTAAGCGTAAAGTCCAATAAACGTTATTGCATACCAGGTCCTCCTATATACTGTCAGCCCGATGTGGATGACTAAAAAGTGGGACCTCATCAGGTAGATGTGCCATGAAGCCTGTACAGCTGAAAAACAAATACATTTTAAAAAACTGTATTGGTGAGCATGTAATTGAACTATAACAATTAAACTCAAATTATTCCATACATGACGACTTGAAAAACAAATGTAGTCGATTATTTTAAAAGTATCAATTTGTGTGCCATTAACATGGATGCAATTCACTAAAATCTAAATTTATCAATTTATGTGCCATTAAATATGATAAGCAATTCAACAGAATCTATCGTTATCTATGCTATAACTAATATCGAAATCTTTTACAAAATCATTTTAGGGTCTCAGTTACATAAGCTTAATAATGACCAGTAACATGTGGATAGTTTTCGTACATAAATATTTGCGAAAAAATGGAATGAGAATTTTTTTTCCAATAACAGGTTGCTAATTACATTTATGGCATATTTGACAAAACTTCATTATTCATTTTGTAATGGTAAAAGTTCCAATAAAGTACAAAATTTGTAAATTACGTAGATCTGATTCATTAATTGTAAATGTAAAAAATGTTTGCAGCAGTCGAAATATTAAAATCTTAAAATGATAGAAGAACTATGTGATTTTCACTAAAATTTTGTAATAGACATTTTCAATCAAGTCGAGAATAAAAAACATAGGCCTATGTGGTATAATTAAATGTTTTTGCATTGTCATTTAGTTTAATTTATTTGTTTAGTATGTTAGTTGTAAATTTTGTCAAGGAAATCAAACAATTACACTATATAAAGAATTAAAAAAAAGAAATGATCTATTACAAATAAAAAATTATTTATTTAAATGTACGACCCCGTTTACAAATAATGAATTACAAAATAAAGAATGAAATGATCTATTACAAATAAAGAATTAAAAAATGATTTATTACAATATGTAAGTATTACATAGTCTTCATCGACCAAGTCGTGCCGGACATGTTTGCCTGTCATGACCTGTCTGCTGGCACTCACTGCAACGAGCGGTCAAACGCCTATCTGATATATCCATCTCATTCGAAATACGAGACATAGATGCACGACCCCGTTTTACTTCTCGCAGACGAAGTACATTAGGCATTAAGGTCCACTGCGGATCATCCCAATAATCTTGATGCGGTATTGGATTGAATTTAGTTTCCCAAACCCTCATGTATACAGGAAGCCTATATACTAGATCAACGTACTCGAATGGATTGTTACCGCATTCAGACATTACAGCGAGCATATGGGAACATGGACAGTGTCGTATCTTATATTTCCCACAACTGCACGTGGGTTGATTCAACCCCACAATTTGTGTATTGCGACCTCGTCCATGGCGAAAAGATGTTTGCACCTCAAATACGCGGCGTGGCCTATCAGAAAATTGTAATAGAAACTAATCAAGTTCAAGTTTTTAGGTGTACTTAACTTTACAACATAATAACAACAATTTAGTTTATATTACAAACTAACCTGTCATACGATATCAACTTGAAAGTATTTGCCCTTGCGATGCCATCCTCAATAGTTTTTTGCATCTCTCTAGGGTATTGGAACTCATTTCGTACATCTATTTCAGCTTGGGCTCCCATCTCGTCAAAATATTTTACGAGCTGCCGAAATGTAAATTCAACCATAGTTGAGATAGGTAAGTTCCTTGCACCTTTTAAGACGCTATTGAAGCACTCTGCATCATTGCTGGTCAATACCCCCCACCAATATCCACCGTCATACGAAAGGGCCCACTCCACAGGATTCATCTTGTGAACCCAATTGATGGTTTCTTGGTCAATAGCCTGTATTTGTTGTAAGTAACCATTACACTTTCGTCGTTGATGAGCACTCCCTGCTTTCCATAGAAGTTGTTTCAGCTCCTTATTTTTGAACTTAGTGTTAAAGTTACTACAAACATGTCGAAGACAGTGCCGATGATATCCAACAAATTGGAGCGAGGGATTCAGCCAATGCCGCCTCACAGCAGCTAAAATACTCTCAGCTCAATCAGATATCAAAGTCACTTCCTGTCGGTCCATGACAATATGTTCCTTGATATTTGAAATGAAGAACGACCAAGACTCCAAACTCTCCCTGTCGACAACAGTGAATGCAAGCGGTAATACTTTGCCATTAATAGTGACAATCGTTGCTACAAGCAACACACCAGTGTATTTTCCGTGTAAGAATGTACTATCTATGGTTATAACAGGCCTACAATGTCTGAATCCATCGATGACGGGTTTGAAAGACCAGAAAACAAAGTGGAAGACGGGCATAATGGTTGTACTTCCGGTATATCTATGCTTCCATTGGACGATGGTGCCAGGATTAGATGTTTGTAATGCATGCATGAATTTAGGCAACATCATATATGATTCATCACAATCCCCGAATACCATTCTAATTGCCTTTGCTCTTGCATACCACGCCTTCTTGTATGATATACTATAGTTCATGGTCTTTTTGATATCTTCGATGACATTCTTAATGGGCATATCAGGTTCATTCTGCATACGACAATACCTATGAGTCAGATTATTTTGGTGTGAACACTTTAAACAAACAAATATGTATATAAATGTAAACATTTATTTTGTATACTCACCGTAACTTGTCCCAAAAGATGAGAAGCAATGTAACTAGAGCTAATATTAGTGTGGTCCCTATTTATTCGTGGGTATAAACAATGGTGAGGACCCCTATACTGCTTTATTTCAAAAAGACCATGTATCCTACTAAGAGATGCACGCAACCACCATCTACAATCGTGCTTGCAAGCATACACCCAAATGTCTCGCTTGGAGGTTACGACTTTATACTCTCGATTATTTGTTGCATGGTACAATTTCACAGCATGTACGAGTTGCTTCTTATCAACGAAAACTATCCCTTTGTCCAACTCTGGATTTTCAGCATTCCAGATTCGGTTACGGGGAACGACATCATGGTTACTAATGTCAAAATCACCACCCATGTGAATGTTTTCATAGAAAGGGATTTCAGGTCTAGGTGGAATGGGGGCATTCTGAATATCAACGGGAGCGTCGGCATCATCTTCATCATCATCATCATCATCTGATCCGCCCAATAAATTTTCTTCATCACACATTTCATTCTCATCATTGTCTAGGGCAACATCAGGACCGTACATGTCACTGTTAGCAAACTGCACAGAATTAACCGTTTCAACCATATTACCAGCAACTTCAACTGGAGTGGTATGATGGCTGTAGGTGGGCACATCTTCGGTGTTATTGTGAAATTCAGTCTCATATCCACCACGTGAACTTGATTCTCCACCATGGCCATGAAATGTCTGTTGTATGTAGCCCGCTGCATAACATTCATTTGATTCATACATAGGAGATTGAAACGTTGTCGTGTCAATCCCATGTGTCAGCAATGTAGTGAACGAATGAGAATCCATCTGTGTCATATTCGGAAGATTGTGTACAACATTTTTCTCAATGTACACTTCCAAACAATTTGGTGGTTGGAAACTTCCACCGATACTTAATACGGTGTTCAACGCCTCATCGTCATTGATCGGTAATATTTTGTATTTGCTGGTTGCTTGCCACTGGCGATAAGGATATCTACATTTGAAGATCAATCGGACTGTTTCCCCGTAACTTGCCACCTTGGACATAAATATCTCCTCCAAATTGCTAAGTGTGGTGCCAAGTTGCACCCCATATATCCCTTTCGGCTCAGCATCATATGACACACCTTCATCGGGATTCCGAATTATGTTTTCCTCCCAGTAGAAGATAATTGGAATAGTTGCCATATACTTGCTTCAATGAAACAATAAACATTAAAATATCAACAATATACATATATCGAATTATACTTCTAAAATAATTATATGAACTTTAAATCATTTAATTCGAATTACTTGTCTATGGAACTCCTGTGTTCTGCTTTTTCCATTATTTATTACGATTAACATGATGCTATTGCACACGGTAAATGTAAATTATTTTTTTTTTCATGTTTCTTCTTCTTTGTTTTGATAACATTTCAGTGTTGTTTTGATTTTTGTAAATTAACTTGCTTTTATTTTGATGTTCGTTATTTGAATTTGTTTAGGCGGACAGTTGGTGAAAGGAAGTTGTGGGAGTGAATAGACAATTTAAATGTTGGGTATACCTCCTTATTGGAGTGTGGGACCCAATTGGTTTTGGAAAAAGAGTTTAATTTGGTTTAGTATTAATTATAATATATTTTTATATATTATATTTAATTTGTGGAGACCCAATTCAATTTGGATACAATTAGGGTTTGATTACAAAACCCTAGATTCACAATATATATATTGTTTTGTGTGTGCCGTAGGGGACCTAGTAGCAGTGGCTAATTGATTTTGGATAAAAATTGGACTTGGTAATCAATTCGGCTGGTGTTTGACTTGGAGCAGCAGCATTAACCTTTTGTTGATCATCTTCGGTGGGTTATCATTGTGATAAGAATAGTGGTGCTCTGTTTTGTTCTGTTTTGAAGATAGTTTGGTTCGTTATTTTGGGTCTTCTACAACTTTGGTTCTGAAGATTTTGGTTCATCTATTTGGTGAGGTCTTTCCTCTTGTTTATTTGTGATTATTTGGAATTCACCTAAGGGTGGTTTTGTGAGACCATTAGTGTCTCGTTTGTAATCGTTTGAAACTTATTTGGTTGATAATGGAATCGGATTTCGATCCCATGGACGTACCTCACATTGAGGGAACCACGTAAAAATTCTTGTGCTGCCTTTGATTTAATTTTTCCGCATTAGTTTTTATTTCCATTGATTGATTTACTTGTGGGGAATCACATCGATTTTCCCTAACAACTGGTATCAGAGCTTACGGTTTATTGGGGTTTATTTATTTGTGTAAATCAATGGAGGTGAATGTGGGTCGTATGTCTAGTTTCAATGGAAGCAATTGGGTAACTTGGAAAACTAAAATGGAGGACCTATTATTTTGTAAAGATTTATATAGGCCTATTGAGGGTGATAGTGGCAAACCTGATGATATGAAAGATGATGAGTGGAAGAGGTTAAATCGAAAAGCTGTTGGTGTTATCCGTCAATGGATTGATGACAGTGTGTTTCATCATGTTGCTACTGAAACTTCGGCACATGATTTATGGAAAAAATTAGAGAGTCTTTATGATAGAAAATCAGCCACAAATAAAGCCTTTTTGTTTCGTAAGTTGGTTAATTTAAAATATAAAGAGGGCAGCCCTATTCCGGAACATCTGAATGAAATAAAGAGCATTGTTAACCAACTTGCTTCTATGAAAATTATTTTTGATGATGAGTTGCAGGCTTTGATGCTACTTAGTTCCTTACCCGAAAGTTGGGAGACTTTGGTTGTGACAGTTAGTAATTCGGCACCCGATGGAGTTGTCACAATGGGCCAAGTCACTAGTAGCTTATTGAATGAAGAAACTAGAAGAAAATCAGCCGATTCCTCTCATTCGGAAGTATTTGTTGTGAGAGGTCGAAGAAAAACAAGGGAGAGGAGTAAGACTCCTCATGGTCGTGATCAAAGCCGTGACAAATCAAAAGATGGTTCTTTTTCAAAGAAAGACATTGAGTACTATTATTGCCATGAGAAATGACACATGAAGCGGGAATGCCGAAAGCTCAAGAATAAGGAGAAAATGCGTGACAAAAGTGTGGATAAGAAGTAAGAAGACACAATGGCAGTTACTACCGATGATCTCATGGTCGTTTGTGAAGATGATTGTATCAATTTTTTGGGCCAAGAGAGTAGTTGGGTGATTGATTCTGGTGCTTCTTTTCATGTGACTTCTCGAGTTGATTTCTTCACTACCTACACTGCAGGAGATTATGGTTCTGTTCGAATGGGTAATGAAGGTTTGTCCAAGATTATCGGCATGGATGATGTTTACTTGGAAACAAATTTGGGCTGCAAATTGTTGTTTAAAGATGTGAGACATGTTCCCGACATTTGCCTCAATTTGATCTCTACTGGGAAGCTAGATGATGAAGGCTTCAACAACAAATTTGGTGATGGAATATGGAAGCTCACAAAAGGTTCTTTGGTGGTGGCTAAGTGCAAGAAGACTCATACACTTTATTCGATGCAAGGAAAAATTTGTAAAGGTGTTGTCGATGCACTTGAAGATGATACTTCTACTGAATTGTGGCACAGACGACTTGGGCACATGAGTGAAAAGGGGCTACAAGTTTTGTTCAAGAAAGAGCTTCTACCCGGTTTGAAAGGTACACATCTTAAAACTTGTGTTCATTGTTTGGCGGGTAAACAACATAGAGTTTCTTTTCATAAAAATGTTGCTTCTAGAAAAGAAAAGGCTTTGGAGTTGATTCATTCGGATGTTTGTGGTCCTTTGAAAGTTAGAACACATAGTGGTGCACTTTATTTTGTTACTTTCATTGATGATTATTCAAGGAAAGTTTGGGCTTTTCTACTAAAAACTAAAGATCAAGTTCTAGAAGTATTTAAGCATTTTCAGGCCATTGTTGAAAGAGAAACAGGGCAGAAATTGAAGTGCATCCGATCAGACAATGGTGGTGAATACATTGGGCCATTTGATGAGTATTGTCGCAGCCAAGGTATTCGGCATCAAAAGACAGTTAAGAAGACTCCTCAACAAAATGGAGTTGCCGAGAGGATGAACCGCACCATTGTGGAAAGAACAAGGTGTTTGCTTTCACAAGCTAAATTGCCAAGATCCTTTTGGGGTGAGGCATTGAAGACAGCGGTTGACGTGATCAATTTGTCTCCTTCCTATCCTTTGAATGGTGATGTTCCTGAAAGAGTTTGGACTAGTAAAGATGTGTCTTATGAGCACTTGAGAGTGTTTGGTTGCCGAGCTTTTGTTCACATTCCAAATGATGAGAGGTCCAAGCTTGATAGTAAGTCAAGACAATGTATTTTTCTTGGCTATAGGAGTGATGAATTCGGGTATAGATTATAGGATCCGGTCGACAAGAAAGTCATTCGAAGCCGTGATGTTGTGTTTCTTGAAGACCAAACAATTGAAGACTTTGGCAAAGGTGATCAACCGGAGCAAAAAACTAGTGATCTCATTGACATGGATCCATCTCCTTCATCTTCAGTTGATGATGAAAATGGGGGAGATATGCAGCCACCCATTGAAGATGTAGAAGATGATGCTAATCCTAATGAAGTTGAGCCAGAAATTGAGGAAGAGCATCCAACTCAAGAACCGCCACCACAACTTGAGTTGAGGAAATCTACAAGGGACCGACAACCTTCAAGAAAGCATCCTCCCAATGAATTTGTGTTGATTTCTGATCAAGGGGAGCCAGAGAGCTACCAAGAAGCGATTGAGCATGCAAAGAAAGGTGATTGGAAAAAGGCCATGGAAGAGGAGATGAACTCCTTACTTGAAAATCACACCTATGACTTAGTGAAGTTGCCTAAGGGGAGGAAAATTCTGAAAAATAAGTGGGTTTTCAAATTGAAGAATGATAGGAAGAATCTGAGGTACAAAGCACGTCTTTTTGTGAAAGGCTTTGGGCAAAAGAAAGGTATTGACTTTGACGAGATTTTCTCACCGGTTGTAAAGATGTCTTCTATTCAGGTTGTACTTGGCATGGCTGCAAGTATGAACCTTGAAGTTGAGCAGCTTGATGTGAAGACCGCATTTCTTCATGGTGATCTTGAAGAAGAAATTTACATGGAGCAACCGGAAGGTTTTGTGGAAAAAGGGAAAGAGAAATTTGTTTGCAAATTAAAGAAAAGTTTGTATGGCCTCAAGCAAGCTCCACGGCAATGGTACAGAAAATTTGACTCTTTCATGATGAATAATGGTTTTTCTAAAACCACTTCGGACCATTGTGTGTTTGTGAAAAATTTCCCGGATGGCAAATTTATTATTCTTTTGCTTTATGTTGATGACATGTTAATTGTGGATCAAGATTCTACCATGATTAACAGGTTGAAATTGGAGTTGAGTAAATCTTTTGCTATGAAAGACTTGGGACCAGCAAAGCAAATACTTGGTATGAAAATTGTTCGTGATCGGAAAAAGGGGCTGATTTGGTTGTCTCAAGAGAGCTACATTGAGAAAGTTCTTGAGAGGTTCAACATGGATAAAGCAAAGCCGGTTGGTTGTCCTCTTGCGGGTCACTTCAAACTTAGTTCGAATCAATGTCCTACAAGTGAGAAAAACAAAGAAGAGATGTTGAAAGTTCCTTATGCTTCAACAGTTGGTTCTTTGATGTACACCATGGTTTGTACAAGGCCAGATATTGCTCACGTCGTTGGTGTGGTGAGTCGGTTTCTCTCTAATCCGGGTAAAGAACATTGGGCAGCGGTAAAATGGATTCTAAGATATCTTCAAGGGACTTCGAAGGTGTGTTTGTGTTTTGGGGATGGTAAGCCGATGCTTGATGGGTTCACAGATTCTGACATGGCTGGTGATGTTGATTCTAGGAAATCTACTTTGGGGTATTTAATGACTTTTGCAGGGGGAGCTGTGGCATGGCAATCTAAATTACAAAAATGTGTTGCTCTCTCAACTACCGAAGCTGAATTTATTGCCATTACGGAAGCTTGCAAAGAAGAGTTATGGTTGAAGAAATTTTTGCAAGAGTTGGGTTTAAAGCAAGAAAAGTATGTGCTTTATTGTGATAGTCAAAGTGCTATTCACTTGAGTAAAAATTCTACTTTTCATTCGAGATCGAAACACATTGATGCGAGATACCATTGGATTCGTGATGTGCTAGATTCGAAATTGTTACAACTCGAAAAGGTTCACACAAATGATAATATTTCAGATATGTTGACAAAGACTTTGTCGAGGGATAAACATTTAAAGTGTCGAACTTTGGCGGGTATGGTTGATGTCTCCACCTAAGTCGGTAGGGGGAGAATTGTTGGGTATACCTCCTTATCGGAGTGTGGGACCCAATTGGTTTTGGAAAAAGAGTTTAATTTGGTTTAGTATTAATTATAATATATTTTTATATATTATATTTAATTTGTGGAGACCCAATTCAATTTGGATACAATTAGGGTTTGATTACAAAACCCTAGATTCACAATATATATATTGTTTTGTGTGTGCCGTAGGGGACCTAGTAGCAGTGGCTAATTGATTTTGGATAAAAATTGGACTTGGTAATCAATTCGGCTGGTGTTTGACTTGGAGCAGCAGCATTAACCTTTTGTTAATCATCTTCGGTGGGTTATCATTGTGATAAGAATAGCGGTGCTCTGTTTTGTTCTGTTTTGAAGATAGTTCGGTTCGTTATTTTGGGTCTTCTACAACTTTGGTTCTGAAGATTTTGGTTCATCTATTTGGTGAGGTCTTTCCTCTTGTTTATTTGTAATTATTTGGAATTCACC
This sequence comes from Camellia granthamiana, assembly GCA_036172215.1. Taxonomy (NCBI): domain Eukaryota; kingdom Viridiplantae; phylum Streptophyta; class Magnoliopsida; order Ericales; family Theaceae; genus Camellia; species Camellia granthamiana. Next base: position 55,127,664 of record CM069905.1, read on the forward strand.
TAAGGGTGGTTTTGTGAGACCATTAGTGTCTCGTTTGTAATCGTTTGAAACTTATTTGGTTGATAATGGAATCGGATTTCGATCCCGTGGACGTACCTCACATTGAGGGAACCACGTAAAAATTCTTGTGCTGCCTTTGATTTAATTTTTCCGCATTAGTTTTTATTCCCATTGATTAATTTACTTGTGGGGAATCACATCGATTTTCCCTAACATTAAATTTTCCTGTTTGTCACATTTATATCATAAGTGACATTTTCCTATAAAAATCAACCCTCCCATTTTTTGTCAATTTATATTTTCCAGGGTTGAAGGAACTGTAGAGGTGAAACATTACTTCAATTTATATTTTGTCAGTTGTATATTTGTGTCTCAGTTTTTCTCAATTTTTCTCACTTATTTTTATTCGTATAAAACAACAGCTGAGATTTCATCTCTACGTGGAGTTTTTATTTACTTCCTATGTGGAGACTGTTATCTTTTCTGCGTGAAGGTTCTTTGTTGTCATTGCTCTCTTGTCTTAATTAAAAAAAAAACATCAAAACAACTATACTTCTTGTCTTAATTCTTTGTTGTCATTGGTTTTTTTTTTTTTTTTCTTCTCATTCTTTTTAAGGTTGGATATACTTTGCTCATATGATCCTTTTTGGAATTCATACACATGTATACATGTCCTATACAAAAATGTGTATTGAATTAGTGGCAAAAAATAAATTTTGAATCACATAGCAGCAATAACTTCAGATTTTGAATAAGTCTAAGAATAAAAAAATAGTTATAGAACTGTACACAAAATGTATATAGATGGATAAATTTTTTAAAAATACTAACAAACTCTATAAAATTTTATGCGTATGTATGTATTTTTATTCAATTTTATAATCAATTTTGTTTGTTTATAACAACACTACAAGATTTTTAGCTAGTGACCCATTTTGATTTACAAGATCTATAAAGGGACAATTCCAAATATTACAGTCATGGCAGAGTTTAGAGGAAGATCAGATATATGCATACGTATTATTAAGTATTTAAAGAGATGTGTTTGGTTTGTGTTTCTAGAGTGTTTTTGAGATAAAAAGTATGCGGTCTTATTCGGTTTGTCTTTTTTCAGAAATGGTTCTGAAAATTTGTTTTGGGGAGAGAGTTTTACAAAAAGTTGTTGATTTGATGTGTATGACAGAGAAAGTTATTTTGGAAAGTAGGTAATCAAACAAAATTTTGAGATTTTATTTGGAAAAATTTGTTTGGGTTGATTACTCTTGAAAATTTGTTTGTAAAGAAATTTTTCCAACATTTTATATGAAAAACAAACCAAACAAGTCCATTATTTCTATGATTTGAATCCATAACACTCGAATTATAATAGATTTATTTTATTTTATATTATTATCAGCATAATAAAACAACCTTACTATTGCGGCAAGGGCCTCCCTCCCTCAATATGTTCAATTTTTAAAAGGCATTCACTGAAAATAAATAAATAAATAATAATGACTCTACACAACCGTTAATTTAGGCAATAATTTAATCGTACGCGTGTAAGCGGGACCAATTTTAAAAATACTTATTTTCTTTTTCTTTTCATAAATCTTGATCTATTTTTTAGTATTTTGATAATGTAGACAGATATATCACACATTTAAAAAACATTTCATTCTATCAAGTATTTTTCTTATTCAGTGAGACTGGACAAAATTGGACAAATCATACAAACATCTTAAATCATAGTGTAAGTTTTGTAGATAATTAAATATTTGTTCCATTGAGTTGAAAGAACTCGATTGATTTGGACAATATAAAATAGAGGTTTCAAACATTGTTATTAATTTTTTAAAACTGGTGATCCAATTCTTCAAATTTATGAACAATTACAGATAAGTTAATTTGATTTGCTCAAACTTGTGCCATTAGGGACCTTAATGACAAAGTTATTTCCTATGTGAACTAGTAACCCTCGTCCACTTTTTAGAGGTCATAGAGGCTTTGTTATGAAATTAAAACAAAAAACTCATTTTGGCTCGTTCTGAAAAGTAAGAAAAAAATTTAATTTATTTACTCTTTTTTTTTTCTTAAACATACAAAAACAAAAAAATAATTAGAGAGATAATTTATAATGGCCAAAAATTAGAGAGAAAATTTAAGTTGGTGGTTAAATATATGTAGTAAATTTTAGATAGTTATCTATGTGAATCTATCGGGCTATCCGTACCAATTATTTGGTATTATGAAACACAGGCTTACCCATCAAAGTGCCATTTTTTTTTTGTCCTTCTTACCTACGAAATTGCTATGGACTATTAATTAGAATATTTTAAGACTCTTTTCATGCATATATTATAACTAGTGTAATAATGACTTCTAATTATATAAATCAAAATAAAAATTATTAAAACATAATGTTCAGATTTTCCTTTTCAATGGTGGTGGACAGTCACAAAGCGGAAGTGGCGATAAGTCACTTTGTTCAATACCTATTTGAAAAACTTTTTCAAATTTTCTTAAGTTTTGTGAAGAAATTTTAATTTCTACTATAATGCTATTATATGTATTATAAATTCAGCTCGTTAAATTTTTTAAAATTTTTATGACAAGATTATAAAATTAAATATTAGTATTTTATGATGAAATGTCTTTAAATTATTCTAATATCAAAGTTAATATTTTTTATAAAAATTATTAATTTTATTGAATGTATATTAAAAATAATACATGATATAGTAGTTTGGTTTATTTTTTAAATTATTTTTTGATTTTTTTGAAAAAATATAAATAAATTTGACAAAAATAAATTGTTTGGTTTGATTTTCCAAATGGTTGTGGAAGAATGTGGCACCTCCCAAAATTAAAATTTTTTGGTTGGTTAGCTTGGAGGGGCAGAGTGCAATCCGATCTTACATACAATTTACAAGTGCTTATTTGCTTATATGCAGACACCTGCAATAAGCTATGTCCTAAAGTATGGATTTAGATAGTTAACAACTAAGTGGAAACCTTTAGCGAAACCTAAATGAAAATAAATCCTAAGAATTTTTAATCATATTCTGGGTGCTTGACCCCAAATACAGTGAAATAAACCAAACGAAACTAAACCAAAATATTTTTATTTGAATAAAATAGAGTCAAAATTAAATATTTTGAGAGAACATGATCTTTGCATTTATTATTTTGAAGTCAATAAAAATATTTTTTTTGAATAAAATAGAGTCAAAATTAAATATTTGAGAGAACATGATCTTTTATTTGAGAGAACATGATCTTTTCATTTATTATTTTGAAATCAATAAAAATATTTTTTTTTGAATAAAATAGAGTCAAAATTAAATATATATATATTTTTTAATAATTTCATTTAGTAGAAATTAGTTTCATGAAATTTAACTTATGAAAAAACGTTAATCTTTCCATACACTTAGTATTTTTAATTGAAATTCTTATTATATTTGTCATTTTTTGAAAGATGAAATTGACTTTAACCCCCTTTGCTTTACTCCATGTGTGATTTACCTCTGATATTTGAAAATAAGAACATAACCCTCTTATGACCTAGCACAAGTTTCACACTTGATGTTAACTTGGATTGAACGTCCGACGGCATACTTCATTTAGTCCACAAACCACAATAACATTATAGTTATTTCCAAATTATATGGGTAGTTTGCACATGCACATTGAAGTGAAATTTGCCCTTTATTAAATATGCACAATGTCTTGAATTGAATAAATACACCTAAAGGGTCAAATAGTATAGTGAAATAAATCAGGTGACAAATACCATTTCTCATATAGTATAATAGGCGACAGATTCAAATACCGTTTCTCCAGTATACAACCCCACCTTGATATTACCAAGTGAAATACTGAATAAAGGTGTATATATATGTAGTACTATTATAAGGAGAAGTCTTCTCTGGATGTTTACGTCTCATATTTTGGGTTTTTCAAAAATATCCCTATATCAGTTATATGGGCAGTTATGCACTAAATTCATATATATATATATTTTTTTCAAATCTCTGAACTTTTGATTTTTTCAGATTCATTTCAATTTTCAGATTTTGAATTCAATCATACAGTTTACAGTTTTATTTTCTGAAACAAAAATGATCATATATATGTAAGCATGTGGACCTCGAATTGAAATTGTCAGTCCACCTTAATTCTCAATTCATGAATTTCATAATATGAATTTCAATTCTCAATTCTCAATTATATGAATTTCATAATATGACATTAACAATTATCAATTATATGAATTTCAATTTTTTTAATTTTATTCTTAATTAAAAAAAAATTACTTTTAAAACCCTTATTTCCTTTTAATTCCTCTTAACAAGCAAAAAATAAATTTCCAATTCAACAAATATAGGTTGATTTATGCACAATTCAAAATTCCAAACCCTAATTTCAAAAAATATAGACATTTTGATTCACAAGTATAATTTCAAAATTCCAATTTCTGATTTCAAATTTCAAAATATAGACATTTCATAATTCCAATTCAACAAATATAGGTTAGTTTATTCACAAGCATAATTTATGATTTCTGATTCAGAAGCAAAATTCCAAACCCTAATTCCAAACCATGATTTCTGATTTCAAAAAATTCCAAACCCTAATTTACGAAACCACAAGCATAATTTCTGATTTCACAATTCAAAACCCTACCATTTTATGATTTCATAATTTCATAACCACACTGATACAACCCTAACACATTTAATAATTGACATTTAAAACCCTAACATTCACATTTTCACAAACACACATTCACATTTTCACAAACACAATAAATAAATACATAAAATTCAAATGATACAGACAGAGCTAGATGCCATACTACGGAGAGAGAGAGAGCAGAGACAGAGAGTGAGAGTAGAGAGAGAGTCTGAGAGCAGAGGGAGAGCGAGAGTGACAATGAGAGTTGAGCAGAGCGAGATCGAGAGCAAGAGTCTGAGAGCAGAGGGAGATCGAGAGTGAGAGCTAGAGAGTCTGAGAGCAGAGGAAGATCGAGCAAGAGTCGAAAAAACCAAAGTGTAAAAAACGTGATTGCAAATGAGGGGGCTTGGGTGTTTTATATAAGTTTTAAAAGCGTGGTTTCAATCCACGCTTTCATTTATCAACAGTGAAAGCGTGATTCCAAATAGCATTTTCTAAACAAAAACAATGCACAGTGAAAGCGTGATTGTGAATCACGTTGTCTTCAGAAAAAATAAATAAAATAAATTATATGCATAGTGAAAGCGTGGTTTGGAACCACGCTTTCTTCAAAAAATGAATGCACAGTGAAAGCATGGTTTGGAACCACGCTTTCTTCAGAAAAATTTTTTATGTTAAAAGAGTGATTTGCAACCATGCTTTCTTAATTAAAAGCGTGGTTTGCAATAACGCTTTCACTATTCATCACATTTTGGGCTCCAAACAGTGAAAGCGCCATTTGTAATAGCGCTTTAGCCTAGTTTGGGAATTCCGTCCAAACTAGGCCTAGTTTGAGAATTAAAATACAAAATAGACTTAATATGGGAAAAGCCTCGGGCTTTCGTCTTCACTTGTCTACCGACTACCCTCGTTACACTACTGCTTTGCATCTCATCATCATCTTAGGGAAATGGTTTGACGTGCAATGCATATGTAATTTTACATAAAATTATATACTAACTTTTTACCAAATGATTTTAATTTCGGTGACAACGATAACGTCAAAAGGTCAAAACTTTACTTTGACTTGTAATTTATTATTGCTCAATTATTATTATTATTTTTTTATATTTATTTTTTCAGCAAAAATTATTATAAGAAATTTATGAAAACATCCCTTTATAAATTTATATATGAGTTTAAAAACACTAATATTTAATTGCTACTTAAAATCTCTGATATATCAAATTGTAGAAGAATCATGAAAATATTTGACATAAGATCAGACTATCCTTAAAAAAATAAACAAATATAAATTTTAACTTTTAACTTTTTTCTATCGTGTCTCTTTGTATCTCTCTCTAACATTCAATCTCTCTTTCTCTATATTTTTCTACCATCGACGATCATTGTATATATTAGAGTTCATTGCCGTTGTTACCACCATCATTTCAACCGCACCTGCTGCCACCATCATCACTCTCTTTGTGGTTTCTATATAATTATGTCTCTCTTTTTCTTTTTCTAAACACACAATTTTCTTCTCTGTAATCACTATCTTTGGAAACACTTTCATTGAATCCATTTGTGATAAACAATGAGACGGTTTATCATCCGATCTAATCATGTCTTTCAACTATTCACTACCATTCAATACCCCTCCCCGGGAAAAAAAACACTATTCACTACCATTGAACAATGACGTGAAAGATACCAAGACTCTAAATAAAAACAATCAATGTTTGGCAATAACAGGTAACTACTCATGTGTGTTATAATTGATTTTTTGCAAGAAGATGTATCAATATATAGATGTAATTGCTTTTATTATATAAAATATGTGAAATTACAAAAGGTGGTGGTTGATGAAATTTCTTAGACAATGTTACTAGTTTCAAACTAAAAGTCAGTGAAATTTCACTAACTTAATGAATTTCTACTAATTAAAAGAATCAAAAAAAATTCATTGACTAAGCCAGTCAATGAAATTTCCAGTGACTCAATGGTATTTCATTTCGCCAAATAGTCATCGAAAAAATATCACCACAACTGACAGTGATCCCTGAAAAATTGTCAATAAAGATCGGACGTAGTAGCCAACGATTGAAAGTAGTGGCCAAAAATGATAATGACAACAGGAGACAATCGAACAATGAAGCTAAACTAAAGGTAGTTTGGTACCCAAAAAAAGTTAGTGTCGTTAAACTGATGGGATCTTATATTTTCACACCATACAAACTCTCAATACACACCACTTTTCTAACAATCCCGACCTGTGATTAGCTGATTAACCATGATTGATTATGCCTAACAAGAAATTAATATGAAACCTCGAGTTAATTACATGTGCTTTGTATAAATTGTGTTTATATCTGTCTATGGTAGGAATATCTATTTTTGTTTTTGATTTGTTCTGCGAATTGAAGGCCTTATCAGCATTAAATCACGACATTGACTTGGTATATGTATCAGTTGGAGTTTTTAGAACATTGTGGTAGGTTCAATTGAAATTTAATTTGGAACGAATTAATTAGATAATTTAATGTCAAATTGATTAGTTTGATCAACAATTTAATTATACCATTAACTAAGCCTATATAAGGCCCAAGTGAACCCTTAGTAGCAATTTTATACTCTCATATCCTCATCCTTGATGTAAAAAACGTAGGAGTAAGTGAGGGAGTATGAAGGGTTGATGCTAAGCTTGAGAATTGGAGAGACTTAGAAAGGAATTGAGGGAATTGACTTGTAGCTCAAACATCTACAAATCTAAGCTAACATTGGGTCCCTAAAGTAAGAAATCAAGCCTTTAGTTGTGTAATTGGAGTCCTTACCACATGAATTCAAAAGAACTAAGAGAATTGAAGCAAGAATTAAGTTGATTGAAGTAGAGAAGAAGAAAATACATGCATACATGTGCATCACATGGCAAATAGAGCATGTTGTCTAAGAATTTGTCACGTGCATGTTCATATTTTGGTTATGGTTTAAGAATTTAACATGTCTTTGAGCTAAACACCTCATCTGGTTATGTTTTAGACACTTGGGGCTCAAACCATTCATGCATGTAGTATTCATGTCAAGTTTTTAAAGTCTCTAGGTGGATCTTGAACAATTGGCATAATCTTGGGCCTTGATTTCATGAGATGATCTTGAATTCTCAATGTTTTCCAAGTTTAAATGTGTTTTCTCAAGTGTTTGGCCCAAAATGATGAGTTTTGGAGCATTTGATTTGAGTTTGGAAACTAGGAGGTGAATTTGGAAATTCCAGAATTTGACCTCTCTGCTTAAGTGTCAGATCCTACACTCGAGCAGCCACCTTTGTTTTTGCATCTTCGCTCGAGCGACCAAAAGTTGGCTCAAGCGTAAAATGCATGCTCCCAAAAGTCTCATGTTTTTGCAAATTACTAGAGCGACAAGAGTTGCGCTCGAGCGAGGACCTAAGTCTCACGCTCGAGCGACCGTCGAGCATGAAAATCACACAACCAGTACTTTTACAGAGTTTACAGACTGCTCGAGCGATTGAAGGTGCGCTCGAGCGACCACTTACATTTTTGAACCTCCGCTCGAGCGAAGGAAGTTGCGCTCGAGCGGGGACCCTATTTTCAGCAAATTCGCCTAAGTGTTAAACAGTATAATTTGGTATCCTCATTGCATCTTAAGCATTCTTAGGCCATGATTAAGACATAATAGTGAGGGTAAAACGTAGAAACACACTAAAAATGAAACGTAATGAGTTAAGTATATCCTGAACGTGTGTTTCAAATGTGTATCTGTTATGTGTTTGTGTAGGTCACGCACCTTAGGCTATCCAGTTATTTGTTATCTCTATCTGCTTTGAAGCCATCTGTGAGTAATAACTTTGTAAAGTTATGTTCAATTATAAGTATTTTCTAAATGATATAAGATGATTTGTTTCTGAAATATTATTTTATGTATGAATGAATAGTTGTCCAATGTTTTTAAAGTGCATTCGTGACATTCTTAGCTTCAGATAACATCTGTTATCTGTTCTGTTACGTCTCAATTATGGATCAACTGTACATCTCATGAGCCAACTGTTATGGATCCTTGTGTATACGTCCCATTTATGGGCCAACTGTACGTCTCATGAGCCAATTATACCGTCTTCGTGTACGTGAGTCAACTGTATGTCTTTATGGCCGTCCCGTTATGGGTCAACTGTTTTTGCTAGTGCTAATAGATGTACCATGTATGATTAACTGCAAATTCTGATTATGTTTCTGTTTTGAACTCTGATTTCTAGACATGATTACGAATCCATTTATGTTAACTACTGAATTCTATTTTCTGTAACTGTTATGGACAACATACATTAAACCCTTTACTCTGTTATTATTCATTGGGTTCCAGCTCGTTGTATTATATATGTATGTAGATGACCAGGCATGCGACCAGGCTCAATGACGATCGCTTGGAATTCATTTTGTCAGTCACTCTTTGTGCCTCCGATGAGGTTCCGGATTAAGTCAAGTCAAGTAGTCATGTTTTGGGAATCATGTTTAAACTCTTGTTTTGTTTTGTTTGTGACTCTCGTACAATTTTTGACTCTCTATATATTGGGTTAAGTTCTACTTTTGTGTTTATCTGTATCAGCATGTGACGTAAGACTATATTATGACGTCACTTATATTCTGTACAATACAAAGTCTTAAATTATCTGTCCCATTTTTTATTGCACAGCTCAATGGCCGTTGTATTCTATATACTTGCTTCCGTTAGCCCCTTAATTATATTGTATTATGTTCAGAGGCCTTTGGTAATCTAAGGATTACTGGCCAGTTACGACGTTAAACCCATAGAGGTGGATTTGGGTTGTGACAACTTTCTTAGTTCACACTAGACATAATTTAAAATTATTTGATATTTTCTCAATTCACACCATTATTTTTTTTAAAAAATAAAAATATAAAAAAATACCCTCATCTTCCCAACTTTCCAACGTAACCTAAACCCATCTCTATTCCTAACCATAACCCTAACTTCCATCACCAGCAGTTGCCACCTCTTTTGCCGCTGGCTCTCCAATCTTATTTTTCTTATTATTTACCACCAGCCTCCCCACTCATTTCTTATTATAATGTCAACCCTTAAGCCATATACACAACTATTTGTCTCTCTATATCTCGCAATCACAATTGTGACGCCACCAATCTCGCTATGTCTCTTCTACCATGACGTTGCTGCTTAGCCCATCTCTCTCTCTCTCTGTCTTTCTCGCAATCGCATCACAATTTTCTCTCCGTGTCTAGTGGTGACTGCGACTACAGCTGTAACGATAGAAATAAGGGTCATGGGAATGACGGCCGAAGTTGGGAAGTAGCCAACGAAATATCAATAGCGGTGACTCGTAGGGTCTAGTTTGTAGAGTGCGTACTTAGAATTTTGTACAAAATAATAATTTGACTAAGGGGCATAAGTGTAATAAAAAAATTTAGAAAGACTGTATGTACGGACTCAAATGGTGGTGTGCAAATAAAAGCTTCCTAAACTAATAAATCAATTTTAGTTATGCTTAAACTACTAGGAAACATTTATAGGGAGCTGAATAAAAGGGTCATTTTTTGATAAATCCTCTTTTTAAATGTTTTATTCCATTTAACCTATCTTTTTTTTTTTAGAATTCCATTAGATTTTGTTTAATGTGATATGACCCAATCACCCTTCTAATTTTTTACACATGTTTCCATTTTAAAACTAATACACAATAAAAAATAACAATAGTCTCTTATTTCATGGAGAAAGTCTCTCTCTAATTATAAGGAGAAAATCTTTTCATCATTATATGGAGAAAATATCGCCCTCATTCTACCAAGAAAATCTTACATTATGAACTTTCAACTTTTTTATAATGTGAAATTTTTAAAAATAACGCAACAAAAAATCTGAATGAAAATAAAATATAATATAAATATTCACAGTAAACAATAGCCATACAACTAACTTTCGAAAAAATAAAACACATGTTAAAGTATAATATAAATACTCACAATAAACAATAAATATACAACTAACATTCGAAAAAGCAAAACTCAATCTAGTTGAACACCGACATAATCCACTGCTTTAGATTTTTATTTCAAATTTTAAATTTTCATAATGCTTTAGTTTGTTTTGTCCCATCTAAATGGTTGATTTTCATAATACACCCATGGGTGTGCACATAAATACATATACAACATGCATATGAAACAATTTTTTTTAAAAATAAATTGTATCAATTAATTTAAAAATAAAAAATATACATATAGTGAAATTTCACTACAATTTTTTTATTGCGAAATGATATTGAGAAAAAACTTTTGGAGTAAAATAGGAAATATATACACATATATACTTTTTAATTTATTTTATTTTATTTTATTGAGGACATACAATTACATGATTATGAAAATTATATGATGTCAAAAAATTGCCACAAAATACATAGTTCAAATGTTGATTTTGTGTGCTCAATGGTTGATAAATCTACTTTAAACGACTTTATAGTTTATTTATACATTAAAAAATGTGAAAAAATCTATGTTGAATAATTTATAGTCAGAATTCTATAATTTATTTTAAGTAATATTATACACTCATTTTACACCAATTTTTTTAAAAAAATATTTGACACAAATATGGTAAAATTCACATCAATAAATACATGTGAGACGAGACTCATGTAATTTTATCTAGTGTAAATGTGAAAAATACTTTAAATTTTTGTTTTGTGTAAATGTTTTTCAATTTATTTATGTTAAATATACATATTTTTAAATATAAATTTGACACCAAAAAAATAAAATAAAATCAAAGTAGCACGATATCGGAAATTTGGAGAACAAGATGGTTAGCGGAGTGTTTATTGGATACTTCTAAAATATAATCACGTGATATTTTATGGTATTATAATTGATAAAAAAAAAACAGAATATTATGATTTTGTCTAAAGTATAATCACGTAATATTTTATAGTATTATAATTGATAAAAAAAGATAGAATATTAAGATTTTGTATTGAATAATTAAAGAATATAAATGAACATTGTGAATGATAATTGCTGATGAGTATGAAAACGTGGTAGTACTTAAGCCCTGTTTGGGATGTCAATTTGGATAAAAATAGATATATAAGATAAAATAGGTTATTTTAGTCAAATAATATAAAATATTACATCCAACTTATAATCATTTCATTTTTTTCTCACAAAAAATAAAAAAACAAAAAAAGTCCAAAAATTTAAAAAATCAAAAATCCAACCGACGGCCCCAAACGAGCCTTAACAATTTTCCCGGTTTTAGCGCGCCGTTTAAGGGGCCATTTGAATGTTTCAGTTTCCGTGACAAATAACTGTAGAGAGAGAGAGAGAGAGAGAGAGAGAGAGAGAGAATCAAAATCAAAATTATCCCTGCAATATTGATAGAAAGCAAACCTGCAAAAAAAAAAAAAATCAAAAGATAAGATTCATATAGGTAGGTTAGGAAGACCCATCTGACTAATTGATTGATAGAAAGAGTATATATATGTTAGTCCCTCTCGATGATCTTCATTACATACAAACATAGATATATATATACGTATTTGTATATGATGATGATGATGATGTTGTCTGGCATTGTAGGAAATGATGGCGGATCCAGCGGGAGATGGTTCTAGTATTTGTACTAGTTCTGAATCGGTTGAGGAGAAGAATAAAGAGGCTGTTGATGATCATCAGTTTGAATCTTCTTCTTGTTCACCTTCTTCAGATAATAAAATTGATAATCATTCATTCTCCAAGAAACCTCGCCTTTTCGGCCGCCAAAAATCGGTCCATGTGGTTCTCGGTGGTGGCAAATGTAAGTATATATGTTTGTAATATTGTACGATCATTTCCATCCTTGCAATTGTTTTGTTGCTATAGATTTCATATTTTGATGTTTTGATCCTCTCAACATTGTATATGAATTTATGCATGTATTCGGTTGGGGGTGTACATTATTACATGATGATACAAAAGCCTTTGGTGTGTAGTTTTCAAAAATAGTTTTTTAAGTTTTAATTCATATTTTTTTAATCAATTTTTGAATATTTTAATTTTAATCAATTTCTTTTTGTTTTTAAATTTACTTAATCTAAATACACTTGAAATCTAAGGACATTTGAAAAGTATAAAATTTGTGCAAAAATCTTTTAAAATTTTATTGAATACAAAATAAAAATAAAAATAAAATCAGTAAATTTTCAAATTTTGTTATATTCAATAATTTTTTTTTTGTATAAATTTTATAATTTTAAGTTTTAAGTGGATCAAAAAAGTTACAATTTTGATTAAATTTTTGTAAAATTCACTAAAAATAAAAAAAAATATACAAATTGAAAATTTAAAAATCCAAACCAAACATGGGAACTTTCTTATAATTGTTTGAAGAATAGTATAAATATGTTTATATTTGGATAATGTTGGTATTTTAATATTAATATTTATATTTGTTTATAATTCATAATAATATATAGTATAGGTAGTAATCATAGTATAGATGTATTCTACTGCGAGAATCTCATACCTGTATGACTGGAACTATATATAATTAAGCCAATTTTTATGTAAAAGAGGTGGGCATTAGCATTATTGCCAACTAAATGAGTTGGTAAAATCTTTTTATAGTCTACTAGATGAACAAATATTGGATGCAATGGTGGTGTCACCGACTACTAGGAAGCCCCAAATGGAATTCGACTTTGTCTTCCACCTTATTTGGAGCTTTCCATTGGTCTAGTGTCATTGTTGCATCCAATATCTACTCATACTTGCACGAATTAAACCCCACCTTTTAATTTTGGGGTCATTATTTTGTTAAGCTACAGAATGTAGGGGAGGAGGACATGAGAGGGGACTTTGCTGTATTGGTCACATAATTGCTGGTATTTTCTGCAAATGCATTTGCTTGAGCAATTGACAATGCATGAATCAAATTTTTAGAATTATAGGAGAGTGAAGTTGTATACTTTTCACTTTGCTCTGTTGGTTTTACTCTCTTTTATAGAGTGATGAATATGGTGTGAAGCTAATAAAGTCCATGCTATCTTGTGTTTCTTATTGGTTCCTGTAAGCACATGCTGATCATAATATACTCCGTCTGTTCAGCTGCTGACATTATACTTTGGAGAAACAAGCAGATCTCAGCAGGCATGCTTGCTAGTGCAACTGTCATATGGCTTCTGTTTGAATGGATAGAATATCACTTGCTTACCTTTTTTTGCCATTCTCTGATACTTTCACTGGCAATGTTGTTCCTCTTTTCCAATTTATCCTCCTTTGCCAACAAGTGAGTTTTTATTTCCTTTAGTTTTTATGATATTAAATTTTGCTACATCAATTGTTCAATTCATCTATCTTATGCCACCCTGTTTGTGAACTTATCTTTTTGTGTTGCTAGGTTCTGTATTTGAATATGAAGCTTTAGATTGATTCTTGCTTATTATTGTATCTACACTAATCTTTACTAATATATAAAGGGAGAGCACCATTTGGTGTCTCCCAGCAATATGTCATTCTGTCAATTTTTAATTTACCAAAAGATCCACATGCAGTTAATGTTCAACAGTTAATGAGATCCACAAACTCTAATAACCGTTCGGATAGAAACGGAAAACTCACTCTCCATGTCTCCACAAAAAATAAAAAACTAGCTCACACTTTTTCTACTTTAACAAAACTCATGCAATTTTCAGTTTTCAGATTTCCTTTCTCATTCAATGCTTCATCATCATAAAATATGTAATATAATGCACAGACGGAGTGTGTGGCATCCTTCTAGTACATATATTGGCTGCCATAGTGTTAGATTGTTTTGCTGTATTATTTTATGTAACTAAGCAATATTCTCTATTTTTATAATAAAAAAAAAATCTGCATAAGAAATGTTTCTTACTGTCAGTATCTTTCGACAGGTTTCTCCCCCTGTATTCTTCCCGTGTATAGCACAAAATTCCTTGTTGAAGTACACTTGTATGTATTATGTCTTTATTTCAGATAAAAATGCTTGTGAATAAAGACTCTTTGTTTTCTTTTGACAGTTTTTTCCCTGTGTTCTCTTCCCATGTTTAACATGAAATTCCTTGTTGAAGTACCTTGCATGTATGATGTCTTTATTTCAGATAAAATTTGCGTGCGAGTTTGCTTTCTCTTTACAGATATGGTTTAGTAACAATCATTTTTCCTTTTTGGATCAGTTCACCTCTGAAGTTTCCTGAGTTTGAAATGCCAGAGGATCTCTTAGCGAGAATCGCTCTCTTACTGAGGGACCAACTTAACCTGGCAATAGCAACCTTTCGAGAAGTGGCTTTAGGAAAAGATCTGAAGAAATTCCTCTATGTATCTTCCCCTCCAGAAATTCATGTCTCTATATCAAAAGCTTAGATAATTTCCTACTCATTTTGAACCGTGACAAGTTATTTTTTACATGCAGATCACTGTGGGCTTGTGGGTTATCTCCGTTGTCAGCAGTTGGTTTGATTTTTTGACCCTTTTATATATCAGTGAGTTTTTAATCCATCTCTTATCGTTACAGCATTGATTGAGGCAGTTATTTTGATTTTCATAGTGATTTAACCATTATGTTCTTTTTCTAATTGTTGCATTTTTACATATAACATAAGTGATTTTATGTCGGAATATAGCTACAAACATATGTCCATTTCAGTCAGATCAAATTGGTTGTGTCTGAATATAGTTACAACCATAGCAACAAGCAGGCCGCCGCCACCACCTTATGCTGGGGTGAAGAAGAAAACTCTCTTCCCCAATGTTAACCAGTCAGTCACCCATGCCACATTTATGGCTGCAAATGAATTGAGTCGCTCATGATTTCAGCTCTGTTCAATATGTATATAAACAAGCCCGAGTGATTTTTAGACTCGTTTAATAAACGAGTCAAACTTGAGATAGAATAAGCTCAGCTCGTTCATTATTTATTTAAATAATAAGATAAATATATTATTTAATATAAATTGTGTTATATATGCATATTTAATATAGAATAATATTTAACAAGTTGACCGAGCTTGATTAGTGAGCAACATTTTTTCTTCTTTGTCGAGCCAAGCTCAAGCCCTACAAAGCTCGGTTCAACTTAACTCGTTTTCAGCCCTAGATATACACTACCTCACATGGGGTGGTCAAAATTATCGTAGATTGTGAATAACTGAATGAAACAGATTAGTCATAATCAGTAACACTATGGATAGGAAAAGCAACAGTATAGTCATTGTAATTGTGTATTTTCAGCCCTTTCTTAGGTCATTCATTTGCTGATATGACTACTGCTGTTGCTTTTTGTTTATGTTATTGCAGTGTTTGTGATGCTGCAAACGATACCCTTCCTGTACGAAATGCACGAGGATCAAGTGGATACTTACGCTGAGAAAGCCATGGTCGAAATCAGGAAGCAATACGCAGTGTTGGATGGAAAGGTTATCCAGAAAATCCCAAAACTCCCTTTCGTCAAGGATGACAAGCATGACTGAAGACAAGATTAATGGTTAGTATGGGCCAGGTTCATCTTTGCCTTTTCGTGAAGGTTCATCGGCCCCCTATTCTTCTTAATAGTAACAGCATTAACCCACAACACTATGCTGCTTCTCTGTTCTTCTTCTTCTTCTTCATTTTTTTGTTAATCATCAACAAAACTGTTTTCCGGTCTCTTTAATGACTTTTACAGGCTGATGTTCTTCACATGTGACTGTAATGTGAGAGTTTGGCCTTTTATCACCTTTTAAAGATGAGAGAAAATGTTTTGTTTTTGATTGACCTCTAATGTGATTGACTTGCACCTTCAAGAATTACATCTACAGATTGCACAAGCATCGATTATATTTAAATGCTTCGTCTGCTTTCATTTTTTTTTTTTGGGGCATGTGATTGAACTTTTCTGCTTGGAGTTTATAAGAGTTAGAATAGACAAATCAAATAATACTTCAATTTTATTTTGAGAGTTGAGAGTAGATTTTTTCATTGATTGAGAGAGATCATAGGTGAACATCACACAAGTTAAGACTTCCAATGCTAGACAGGCAGATTCTCCTGAGTTGTGAGGCCACGCAACAGTGCACGACGCTGCTCTGGGGACCTTGAGAAATGAAGTTGGTGAATTCTGTAACAAGTCCAATGAGACTATACATGTTTCTCATCAAATCTCACCATTTCTGATGAGAAATGAAACCTATAGAATTATATAGTTTTCTTTCTCACCGTTTATAAAAAACGAGACATGAGAAAATAGTTCATTTTATCTTCGTTTCTTATTATTTTTCACTAAATTACTCGATTCAAATGGACAATAAGAACGGACAGGGAGAGTTGAACATGTACTGCTAATATGATACCTATTGGTAATGTCATCAGGAAAGACGTAGCACTGTAACATGATTGGACAGACAACAATACTACGTGTCCAAAAAAAAATACACATAAAATTCAATGTGTAAGATCAATCTGAGCAACACATTGATTTTTCTTTGATTTTTTATTTACAATTTGCTGTGTGCACATAACTTTAATGATTGCCCAAATCAATGCCCAGCTAACAAGGTAGACATTATCACCTTCCCCAATTATACAGAGCAAATTCACACATATTTGCACATGGAAAATAAACAGCAATTAAAAAACCCAATAGCAATTTAAGCAATGAACTGGAATTTTCAAATGTATACGTCCGTGTATATGCATGTATTTGGCCTAATTGCTCGACTTTGCTGGTGAAAGAAGAGGGGTTTGAATTTGGTTCGTGTGGCTCCCAATTTTGTTTCAGTTTTACGATCTTTTATGTTGTGTTTGGTGGGAGATTTGAGAAAGAATTGAAAAAATGAAATAGGAAATGTAAGTGAAATGTGAATAAAATATATTTACATTTCATCTAGTTTCACACATATTTTCCTTCTCTCTTTCCAAATCTCTTCCCAAATCACCTAATCAAATACAACATTAAAGACCTCGACAATTTGTATTTTATTTTTTCTACCAGAATTTTCGCCTTTGTTTTTACAACAAATTGGTGATGTTTGATGAAACTGAAATCTAAAAATTAAAAATTAAATATTTAAATTGCTTGCTGAATTTTATAAAATTTAAAAATTGTTTAATAAAAATTTAAATATTAAATTAAAATAAATTTCTTATATTTATAAGATTAATTTTGAAATTTATTATTCTTAAGTTATATTTTTTAATTTTTATATTGTGATGGTGAGATTCTGATAGTGATGGCGGTAAAGATAAATGGATAGTAATTGTAGTTGTGGTGATAGTGATGAGAGTGGAAAAGTAATGCTGTAGAAATAAAAGGGGGATAGTGACAGTGTTAATGATGGTCCAAGTTGTGGCAACAGTGACAAGGTTATAGATTTGAATTGTTATAATAGTTGTTGTAGTGACGATGATAATGGCAACGGCGATTGTATAAGTACTAAAATAATTGTGGCGTCTATGGTAATGATAACAATGGTGATTGAAGTAGTGGTTATGGTGACAGTGGCGAAATTATAACGGTGTATGTTGACGAAGTTTATGAATAAATATTTATAAATTTAGTCAGCATTCAATTTTAAACACTAATTTAGGTTATCAAAATATTAGGAAAAATAAAAAAAGATCATATTTGGCTCTTAAGCTTACTACTGAGCCCTATCAACTTTTAATATAGACAATCAATAAATCCTATTTTTACATAAAAAAAAATTCAAAAAAATTAATTGTTCCATAACGGTGTATGTTATTCTAATTTTACCCTTTATTTATCAATAGCAGTTTCATAACCTATTTGAGAAAATAACCAATAATTCTTATTTTACCCTTGAGATTTATATTGTGTATATAACAACCCAGATTTTTAATTATTCTTTAAAATTTGTACTAATATTATTTAATTACAGTTGGAAAAATATACGATTTATTTTGTATTATTATGTATAATTTTGTAAAATAATGTAATTAATATAAAATTTAAGAGCCAAAATATAAATATAAAAGGGAAATTGCTACCTTCAATTTGGAGAAGATGTCACTTATGCATTAGTTGCCTACCTATAAATAGGTGCGGTGGTGGGTCATGGTAAAAGAAATGTGGCATGGCCTTACGCAAGCAACGTGGTAACCATCTTGCAACATGTGAGGTCTACCAATAGGGTAATTATAGCAGCTATAGTAAGAAGCTTGGTATAAATGGGAGCAAGGAAAAAGACGAGTGATAAAGTAAAATAGGCAGAGATAAAAAAACATAGTAGAAGTAGAAGGAATTGATATTAGTGTGAGTTTTATTATACTTTGAGTTATTATAAAATGTTTATAAATTATATTAGTATTTTTAATTATGTTATTTATTTTATGAATCTTATTTTATATAATAAGGAAAACCCATAGATATAACTGTTTATTAAAATGTGTTTTGAGTAATTATGTTATAAGTATCACCACGGAGGTCCCACGCCTTGAGGGACTTAAATAACCATTGGTCCTCTGATTAGTCACTTTGTGACCCTTTGTCTATCATAGATCTAATGACCCTCTAATTTTTGGTGTGGACACGGAGCTAAGTGCTACACTATTGTAGGAGCCACCTCTAGAGTTCGTACGAGACACCTATTGAGTCCGTACATTTGTTATATTTCGTTTTGTACCGTGGTTATGATCATTTTGATTTCTGTATTATATGTCAAATGATTTCTGTATTATATATTTTGTATTTTAATATCAAACTTTGTTTACCCCAATAATTATCCATGGTGATTTTTATACCCTCATATTCTCAGTATAATATTTCTTACTCTACCATATGCTTATAGTTGTTTTCCACTTTCAGGTGATATGTCAAGACCAGTGCGTGGGGTAGGCACAAAGCACTTTGTAGACATAGTTCAGTTCCGATAATTTAATTAAACAGAAGCTCCAATGTATATATTTTGTTATTATTAAATAAAATTATCGGTACCTTTTATTTCACTCCGCTACTCTATTAATTTGTTAGGAACTCGGTTATTATCTTGTTGCGGTACTGAACCTCTAGGTACTGGGTTTGGGTCACGACAGAGTATTTTAATATAGACAACTAAATCCTATTTTTCATAAAGCTTTTTCAAAGAACGCTTCTATTAGCACTCCGTAAATTATTTCAGACCTCCCAATTTTTAGTTTATTTATTTATTTATTACAATAATAACCTCAAATAAAGTAACTACAAAGGATATCATTAATTTTGGGACACCTTATCTCACAATTAAATCTATACACTCACTACATCATGAATTAAGATTTATGAGAGCGCCTACCTCTATCACCATCAACTCCAACTCCAATTCCAACTTGAATTTGAAATTTAATTTCTTCTTGGATTGTTTTCAGTTGCTGCAAACAACAATACTTGATGATTAATTTGACATCATTATATACTCACTACAATAACCTATTTGACATCATTATATACTCACTACAGTAACTTGGTTTGTACGTCGCATGGCATCTGCTTCGTGTCTCTTGCTTAGGTTTGCTGTAAAATGAAACCTCCTTTTAGGATTCCTCACCACTCAGCATAATTTCCTCAATCTCTCCAGAACTTCTTCCGATGGATTTTTCGGAGGAACTTGAAAATTCTCTTTCAGATACTCCTCCATTTTCAAAATCGGATGGTAACCAGTTATCCTCCTCTTCTCTCTATCTCTACTCTAAAGAAAGATGAAAAAAGAACATGGCAGCTAGACAACAAGAGAGAGAGAAAGTAATCTTCGACAAAATACTAGGAGGAGGTAAATTGAAACGAGAATCCAATCTCATCATCATTTTCTCTCATTCTTCAGGATATTAGACTGATCACAATCAAAACAATACATATACAGAGAGAATTATTATCTCTTTTGATTGATTGAATCATCGATCAAGGGGAGTTGATGATGATGATGAAGATAATGATCTAAAGACAAAGAGAAAGAACATACTAACTGTGACAATGGTTAAACCAACAGACATAGATAGTATTTTTCTTCTTTTTTGTGGGTTTTGAAAAGAATGAGACTCTTCTTCTTCTTGGTGAATTTTGTTAGGGTTTTTTGGAAGGTTGTTTTTTTGGGAGTGTGCATTCAATGGGTGGAATGTTTAAGGATAATTTTGGTATTATTTGGAGGGAAAAGAAATTTTAAGGGTTTTAAAATTTATAAGTAAGGGTCCAAAGAAATGAAAGGTCCAAAATAATTCATAGGATGATAATAGCAGCACTTTTTTCAAAAAGTTAATTGTTCGAAAATGGTATATGTTATTCCAATTTTGCCCTAATTTAATATGAACAATAATTTCATAAATATTTTTAATCTAAGTAAAATTATATTTTTTAATTGTAAAAATTATGATATTGTATTAAAAAAAACCATAAACCACTATGAAAAAATTATCAATAAGTTCTTTTTTGTTTTGAAAATACTAATGAGTTACATCAAATTTTAATATTAACAAATAAGTTATTTTTTCATTTATAAATTAGTATAAAAAATTTCAATTATTCATGATGGTATATTTTATTTTAATTTTATCTTTATCATTAAAATATGAACCAAAAGTTTCATAAATAATTTAAATTTATTTAAAATTTTATAATAAAAATATTTTTTATTGTTGAAATTAAATGAATTTTTATAAACAAAAGTATAACATTCAACAGCTATCTCATGGATTGAGAAATATATAAAATGTTCATAATATTATTTTTCGTAGCTCTTTGTAATTTTAATAGAATTTAGCCTTTTTAGATTGTTTATAGTAAAAAAATTATAATTTGAAATAACTGAAAATGATGTATTTTATACTATACTTGTTTAGATCCAATTATTATCTATGATTTTTTAATACAATATTAATAATCTTGCAACTAAAAAGTTAAATTTTAATTATGTTAAAATTATTCATAAAAATGTTGTTAAAGTAAAATTGAGATAAGATATACCATTATGAAGTAATGAATTTTTAAGACCATTTTATTATAAATAGAATTTAGTTGTCAATAGTAATCTGAACAACAAAATAGGACTTATTGATTATTTTTCTATATTTCTATCTGATATAATACTAAACAATAACTAACTCCTCCATAAATGTAATTTAAAAAATAAAAATATATTGACTCATCACAAATGATGATATCAATAAATAGGTAGCTTATAAACTGCAGGCCCGGCCCTGAGATTTTCAGGGCCCAAAACCAATAATGAACTAATAAATATCACTGGATCATTTGAGGCTCTTCACAGTTTTTTTTTATTTAACCATTTTTTTTTTTGAAGATACAGGACAAAAGATTTGTGGCAAAAGAGTTAGGGTTAGGAATTAGATTGGGAGAGAGAGTGGGCCCTTTTAATTTTGAATGAGCCTTTTAATTTTTCAACGGGTCAATTTATTTTAAATTAGTTTGGCCCTTCTTTAATTTTTTTTTTTTGACTTAAAACATACCTAATATATTATACTAAACTATAATAGGAGGAGATCCATTTTTTGGGTGCATTTTGAGGGGCCCTAAGCCATGGCCTGTTAGGCCTATGCCCAAGGCCAGCCTTGATAAACTGGAAAAATTATGTCAGCTTGAGCTTCGTTAGTAGCGTCAAGATCCTCTAGAGTAAAACCCTAGAGTGATCCATCCAACGGCTAAAAATGAACCTCACCAAAACGACGTTATTTTGGTGAGTAATTTCAAAAAAAAAAGAAGAAAAAAGTCAGCTTTAATTCAAGACGTCGAAGGGGTTCTGCAAATATGAAGCATGAGAGAGAGAGAGAGAGAGAGAGAGAGAGAAGGGTTGAGAGGAGGAGCCCTTCCCAACCCCAGCGCGTCGCCACCACTGCTGTTGCTACACCATACTCCAACAGATTGAAGGAAAAAAACCACAGGTTTGTTCATTCTCCAAATTAAAAAAATTAGGGCATTGATTCAAAAAATTCGGGAAAAAATCAGATTGAAGGATTTTCTTTGAAGGCATTTGTTGTTTAGGCGGTTGGTTGTTTAGATATGTAAAAATGAGCCATAATCTGAACTTGGCTACCTCTATAGAGTAAAAATCTGAACTTCGAAGGCGGTATTTCAAGTCCCAAAAAATATGTTCTTAGGGTTTTGACTTGGGACTTTTTACATGATTTATTTAAAATTTATTCTTAGAGAGCCGATTTGAGTTCTGCTCATTATTGTCTTTATTATTGTTAAGTCTATTTGTTTTATTCACCCAAAAAAATCTGTTTGTTTTATAAATTTTCAATTCAATGCCTGTAATTGTTTTGTTGAAAACAACAAATTTATATGTTTTATTATACTGTTTGTATATTACTATTATGTTTTATACAATATTCTTGTTTGATATTTTCTGAAACTTAAAAACAAATTGATAACTTTTCAACGAAAAAAAAAAGAATATAAAGATGGCGTCCTCCATGTCAACTGCCACTTAGTCATGGCCACCAAGGATGTGTGCATGTGGCTTTGGACATTGTGTTGTCAAGATTTCTAGATCTGCCAAAAACCCAGGTCATGCGTACTATGTTTGCCCTAGTCTTACGGTGCGTTTGTGTTGCCCCTCTCTTATGCAGTTAGTCGTGTGGTTGTTCATTTGTCGTTATGTCGCATATCATGCAGTCTAACTATCTATTTCACTTTTGTACGGCAATGATGTGTTGTGTGCGTTGGTTGGTGTGACGAGTTTCGCAGCGAAAGATTTGTTACTGACCACACACCTAATGTTGTCAATATAGGGTTACGAGCAGACGTTGTTCGCATAGATCAGAGCCTACGTATCCTTAGGATTGTCGTCGGTGTTTTTGTGTTGTTGTTTTGTATGTGATGCATTGTTACATGTACGTTTGGTTTTGTATCACCTACCACTGATGTATGTAGTTGTTGTCAGTAATGCATTGGGTACTATATCACATAATATTTCTTCAAATTGTGCGATGAAATATCTTTGTCTTTTGGTGTTTTGTACTAATATGTAGAACTTCATTAATTGTCTATGGACTTGGTTTTCGGTTGTGGACATGAAAAACATTTACTCAAACTTTATTAAACTGCTAAATCATTTACTTTACATATTTGTTGGATTGAATTTCTCATCACTCCAGCTACACCAATACTACTGATCATGGCAACGAATTGTTCGTCACCCTGAAACCCTCTCGCAAAATCGAGGTAAGGTTGTTACACCAACCTAACAACAACTAGTCCACAAATGCCAGTTTGATAGTAACAACACAAAGCTGTATCTACAACTCGTCATCACTGAAATGGTCTACAACTCGTCATCACTGAAATGGATGCGGGTAATCGACAATTGTGCAGATTGTCGATGACTGGGTGTAAGAACGTTGCTAATAAGTTTTTGGACAAAACTGGCCTACTACATTTTGCCAAACAAATGAAAAACAAATATGACAACTTGAAGAAAGATTAGATTGCGTGAAAGAAACTGGAGAATGCCAGCCAAGGCTTGCCCGGGCTTGGGTACGACCAAGATATGGGTTTGCTCACAGCACTTGACCATTGGTGGGCCAAAATGTAAGCGGTATGTAGTGTAGTATTTTTTGTTTCCATATTCTTATACTACTGTTTGTGATATGTAGTGCAATATTTTGTTTACGTTACTACTTTCTGAATTCAAAGAAATTCCTAAATATATTGAAATTATCGTACAGATAATTGTGCCAAGTTTGAATAGCTCATAGCTTTTTACATCCATCAAATCCAACCTGAAAATGAATGAACAACTTTAGTGTATGGTTAGAATTATTGTTTCTAAATTATTACTGAAACTGATTATTGTTGGAATTCAATTGCCTTGTTAGTGCACTTTCATTTCTACAAAAAAATTGCTACAATTATTTTACATTGTCAACGATGTAAAATATTATTAGTGATTACGTAATCCCTTCAAATAATTTGGTAGAATTGATTGGTGCACATTCTCAATTACGATTACAGTAACTTTACATTTTTACTTATGTAATTCAGTATTATTGGCTTTCACTATCATTGTTGCTTGACTTTTAGCCCTGCAAATAAATTGCTACAATTGTTTACATATGTGCCTTGTTGTGCCTCAGATGAACAATCGATGTGCCAAGTTCAAGACGAAGCCTTTAGAGCACTTGGAGCTAATGGAACGTGTGTACTCTGGCGCTGCTGCGACGAGAAGACATGCATGGACTCCAATTGAACTCTATGATGATGATGATGCCGCAACCAATGCCTACGATGACAATGGCATGAGACCTCTCAGTGCTGGCACACCACCACATTCAGGCCATGATACTGTTGGGGAGAACATGGTGGACAATTCGTTGTTCGACGATGCTCCCCCACAGTTAGTGGTTGATGGATCAGCCAATGCAAAACTTCACTAGCGGTCATCCCATGGTACTGTCGTTAGTAGCATAGACAACCTTGTGGAGGCAGTCAGCAAATAAAGCTGGGAACTAAAAATTAGCAATATGTTGTCACAAGGAAGAGTGAGAACACTATGGGAGACTATATTGCGAGGCTAATGAACATGCCTGGATTGGAGCCCAGCAGTCAGTTGTTCTCATTTGCATGCAGCATAATGGATTCACCTGGTGATGACCCTCCCCTTGGATTACATTGTTGCGTGGTTAAAAGAGAAGCGTGCCTGCATGCCGCAGAATGTTGGGAGGGAGCGTCAGTGGGACGTACGTCTGTTCGGGAGTGATGGTGTAGTTGATATGGATTAATCTTCTGCTTTGTCATTGTCTTTTTTACTGCTGTTATGCTATTGCAGTTGAACTGTTGTGGACTTTTATGCTCTGGATCTCTTATTTCTTTCTTTCTTTTTTTTTTTCAAATTGTTGTTTTTGAAATTTTTTTTAAGAAAAAAGGATATGTTTGACAACAGTGCAGTCGTTAAATTTGTTCGGAGTTTATGTTGTATTAGTTTGCCTCTCTAGGCAACATAATGACATTTAATTTCACTTGTGTTGGGTGCATTAACTTAAGTTTGCGATAGGGCAAACTATATATAAATTTTTTTGTTTGTTGTTGTTATGAAATTTGCTATTAACTTTTTTAATTTTTTTTTTTTGTTGTTGTTGTGTAAATTGCCACAGAGTTAAAGATATTTTTTCTTTGATGTTGGTATGTGGGAGGAGTAGGTTTTCACCCTCACTTATGACGTGGGTAATGTCCAATAAGTGTACATGCCACTATGTTCAACCATTGTGTCACATTTTGCTAATGCCATGGATACATGGCAATGGAATCTGAGGTACTCTGTGAGCTACGTGCATGATGTACTACTTTTTCCACAAGTATGCTGCAGTGTGCAAGAAATTTATTTATTTATTTTTTGTAGAAATTGGTAGTAAACTAATGTTTATATTTATTTATTTATTTTGGTTCTATAAATTGCTGTAGGGCATAAGAAATTTTTTTTGGATGTTGGTAGATGGCAAGAGTCGGTTTTAACCTGCACATATGACGTGGGTAATGTTCAACAAGTGTACATGCAACATGAAACTGTTGCTTACTTTATTGCTAATGCCATAGATGCATGACAATGAAATCTATTAGCCACATGCACCATGTACTAGCTTTCACAAGGAAGTGTCACATCTCTATTCTTCATGTATCACATGCAAACAGTTGTATGTACTTGAACTTGTCACACAAGTGCTATACGTAGACATGGTATGCTCGTATGGAAACAACAGGTTGATGGCTCATTATCAATTCATTTGTTGTTGTGCTCCTAATTTCATTTATATGGAGCAAGTTTTGCATTTCATTTTTTATTCACTTCACACTAACATAACCCCGCCGAAGGTGTGGTAAGTGGTTGACATTAATATATATTGGTATTTGTTATTAATCTATTTATTGGAACACAATTTATGGCAAGTAAGTGTTGTAAATTGTACAAAGTGGTTATTGTGGACTGATGTACCATATGGATCAAATGTTTTCAATATTCTTGGTTACAAACTTATTTTTTGGTTTGTCTACAAATTTTGTATTTCTTTCTTCCGTGGTGTGCAGCGTCTATGGATCCACAAAAGGGTACTAGCTCAAGAGTCGTATACAATGGGCAAATAAATGCGTAGATACGAGAGACAATCGGAGAAATGGAATTGGCGATATCAATGATATGGGTGGAAATTGCACGCGTTGCCAATGAGTACACGTATGTTAACAGGACTCCATTTCACACATCATCGTTGACTGGTCACTTGTGGATAGAGGAGATGCTTCGAGGTTGAAATGAAGCATTTTAGCGAAATTTTAGGATGCCAAAGGATGTGTTCTTATTGTTGTGCAAGATATTAATTGAGGATTTTGGCCTCCTACTGCCATAGTGTCTCCGCGGTGTGGATGTAGTTGAGAGTGTCGGCATTTTCATATATGTGTTACGAGGCTCCCGAGTTGGGATATTGAAGACCGTTTCCAACACTCTGGGGAAACAATATAGCCTTATGTAATGCGCATTCTAAAAGCAATAAAGCTGTTTACAAGTGCACACTATCAACCGACGAGGTTACAACACAGCAGACATCCGTACTTAGGGTCCCGACGAACATATTTGCCATTCAGAGTGAGTTTACATAATTGGCTAACATTGTGATCAATAACCATATTTAGTAATCAAGGGATTACATTTTTTGGGCTAATGTGTTTGTTCTTGTCGCTTACGTAACGTCTTTATGTGCTTGCCCATGGCTGTGTTAGTGCACTAGACAGCACAAACGTGGAGGCATATCTCCCATCGTGGGATGCGGTGCCATATTTTGGCCGTAAAGGACGACACACGCAAAACATACTCGCGATGTGTGATTTTGACTTGTGTTTTACTTTTATCTCCTACGGATGGGAGGGTAGTATGACCGATGGCAGAATTTTTAACGAAGTAACACGAGACCCAACAAAACAATTCCCCTACCTAGAGGAAGGTTCGATGAATAAGGGGTGTGCAATCTTGTTGTTAGTTGTGTGCATTTGATTAACAGATGAGGTTACTAATGCAAAATAATTTTATTACAATAATGAAAATATTACTTCGTTGATGCGGGGTACAAGAACTAAAAAGGCTTTTTGGTGTCGTTTAAGGCATGTCGATACCACTAGGAAGAGTTTCGCGTTACTGGACGGGCAAGAGACGCTAATGAAGTTTTCAACACGGTGCACTCCTCTTTATGGAGTGCAATTAAATGTACGTTTGAAGTATGGAAAGCGTGATGGGGTTTCCTACATAACATGTCTCGGTATGATTTTGGGAAAGTGCAGGTGCCACTCCAACGACGATGAAGCCTTCAATAGGGTTGCCAATGCAGAGACTTTTATTTTCAACGACATGCCAAATTTTGCGGGTGTTAGTGATGATGATGATGGTGAACTAGAAGGCAATGATGGCGTATATATGAACGAAGTTAGAAAATCCATTTCGGAATGAGTTAGTGAGACATCAGCGTGAACTCAGGTTGTAATCCTGTTCGGACACACCTATTGATGGGAAATGATATGAATGTGTCGCACTGTTAAACTGATTATAATACTATCTGTTTGTCTTCGTAAAACAAAGGTTGTCAAGTGCATTTAGCATAAATAAATCAGGAAAAAAAAGGGAAGCGCAATTTCTTCGGAAAACATCAACTTTTACATTGTTGGTAATATTGAATAATTTTAATATTACATTTCCCAAAAACTTGTCAAACAACCACATGGGTAAAAAAGAAAATTTTCTAAGTTGGGTGGGGGTATTTTGGTCATTTTAGTGTGATGTGACACCATAAACGAATAACCGAAAAAGCAAAAAATCAGATTTTTACCAACTTCCCAAATCACTTTCCAAAAAATATAAAAAGTTTTGTAAAAAGTCAAAAGCCAACTTTTTACCATATTCCCAAAACACTCCTAAATTTCAAAAGAGTTTAATATAATTATATTAAATTTGTGAGGATTAATGCATTTTTACAACCTTAAGAAAGGTGATTGTAATTTACCTTGTTTTCTAGCTTCAATATATATATATTGGATAATTACAAAAATAATCTAAAGATTTGAGCATTCTAATAAAATAAATCAAAACATTTCAATTTTATCAATTTAAATCCTAAATCTTACATTTTTTATTTATTTTGAATTTAAACTATTCGTCTACTTTCATTATGTAAAATCAACAGAATAATAATATTTTGATTATTGAACTTAATGTAAATATATATAAATGTCTAAAATATATATTTTTATATCAAGTTGAGTGACTAAAATACTTATTTTTCATTAATTTTACTTAACACAAATAGATAAATGATTTCAATTAAAAATAATAAAAAAATAATTTAAATTAACAAAATTAAAATGTACAGATTTATTTTATTATATGAGTCAAACTTAGGTGGTGTTTGATAAATCAGAAAATTGAAAATTAAGTACTGAAAACTCAATGCTTAATTTTTTAAGTTAAAAAACTGTTTGATAAAAATTTAAGTACTGAACTAAAAATAACTTGTTTGATATGTATAAAATCAAATTTTCTATTGTGAATGTGGTAGTAGTGCTGACGGTGACGGTGAAAGTGATAGTGATGGTGATGGTGATGGTGATGGTGGTGGTGGTAGTGGTAGCAGTAGCCAAATGATTGTGGTGTTTATGACAACAATTAACAATAGTGATGAAGGCGACGGTGACGGTGGCCGTGGCATGGTAGCGGAGGTGGTAGCAATAGTAGTGGTGGTGGCATGATAGTGGTGGTAACGATAGTGGTAGTGATGGTGGTGGTAGTGAGTTTATAATAGTGTAGGTCAATATTTTTGTTTAATATTTATAAATTTAGTTATAATTAAGTGCATTAATTTCACATAACTTAAATTTTTCTTAAATTTTAACTTACATTTTAAAAGACATTTAAAATTTTAAATAATATCAATTATGATTATTAAACAAACTTAATTGATTATCATTTAACCCAGTATTAAGAATGGCGACTTACCCATTCATTGACTTTAGCGTTGAACATTCCCCAAATGGATACTATTGAGTGGGACTGAATGGGTAAATGGCCAATCCCTAAACGCCATATTATCAAACATTCCCTACTCTTATTTTTTTTCCCATCTAAATTTTTTTTTTAAAAACACTATGGTGCGCACCTTATAATTAAAAAGAAAAATGATTGAATTTCAATTTTCTGAGTTATAACAAAAAAAAAAATGTCATAATTAAACACAATATGATGCAAAACTAAAGAACTCATGGGTCATAATTAAAATAATGTCATAATTAAAGAAAATTGGTCATAAATAAAAAAGAAAATGACATAACTAAAGTGCATATAATACACAATTTTTAAAGGAGTGTATATTAGTTTTTTTTTTTTTTTTGGTTATGTTCTGAGCACTTGTTTTTTTTGAAAGGGATAAGGATAAATTATACTAACAGTCCCTAATATTTTTATTTAATACAGATCCCCTTTTATATTACATTTCTTACCTTGAGATTTATAATCTCATTATAAATTACTTCATAAATTGCTGATGTCATATCCTAAAATTTTATAAACGATCGTCTTGCTATTTGTCTAACCATTTCTCCTTCATATCATTATGAGCACATTTTACAACTTTCTATCATTAAATTCTATCTGAACATATTCTTATTGAGTGATTATAAACAAATAAATTTTATATAGAATTTTCAAACACAATAATATACCTAATATGGCGACCTTTCACTTTAAAACAAACACCCATAAAAATGATTTATATTTACAATAACATCACTATCACAACATTTTTATGGTATTTTTTGTATAAATTTGTATATATGAATATAATTTTTTTATTTTTATTTCCACCATTATATTTAGATTAAATCAATTTAATATAGATATGTTTAAAAAGTATTAAATTTGTAAAAAAAAAAAAAAAAAAATCTATTGAATATAACAAAATAAGATAATGTATTGAATTTTTGTATTTTTATATTTGTTTATATTTGGTGAATTTAAAAAAAAAAACACAAAATATTATACTTGTTAAGTATATCTAGACTATATGTGTATTTAAAAAATAAAAAAATTACTTAAAATATTAAAAAAATTCAATAAAAATAAAAGATACATATGTCATTTTAAATAAAAAAAGATGATTATTATTTCTCTTAAAATTACTTAAACAAAATATTTATATTATTTTATTATTTTATATATGTAAAAATTAAAAGATACATATGTCATTTTAATCTGATACAAACTAGGGCTGTAAATGAACCGAACTGTTCATGAACAAGCTCAGCTCAGCTTGTTAAGGGCTCGCGGCTTAGTTCGTTTAGTAAACAAACCGAGCTCGAGCTCGAATATTAGGCTAATTTAATAAACGAGTTGAGCTCAAGCTCGCATAAGCTCGGCTTGGTTCGTTTAGTAAACGAGCCGAGCTCGAGCTCGAATATTAAGCTCATTTAATAAACGAGTCGAGCTTAAGGTCGAGCTCGCATAAGCTTGGCTCGTTTACCTTTATTTATATTATTTAATATATAATATAATTTAAATAATATTAAAAAAAATTTATCGGGCCGAGTTCGAGCTCAATAAACGAGCTCGAGAGGTAAACGAGCCAAGCTCAAGCTCAGCATAGCTCAACTCGACTCGGTTCGTTTGTAACCCTAAAAAATAAGTATAATTTTTAAAATGTGATGGCACCTGTGAGTGTAGTGTACCAATGGATAGATTAAGAGTAATGTTAAGGACCTTAAACAATCTACTAAATATTTTATCAAACCTCTCACATAAATATAAGATCCACACACATATGATATATATGAATCTATCACCAGTAATGTTAAGTATCATGAAAAACCTTTCATGAAAATAATCATGAAAGTTTTATGATTCTAAGATTACACTTAAAATAAAAACACCACATACTAATCAAGATAATCCAAAAATTATAAATCTTTTATAATCATTTTCATAAATTTTTTTTTATGATCTCTAAATTTTCTCATCTCTCACTCATATAAGAAATTTGATAAAATATTTAATAAAGCATTTCATGGATTAAATTCGTGATTTTGGCTGAATGATTTCCCTTTCCCAAAACAAAGTCCTTTCCACTGAAATAGGCGGGAAACCAATTTCCAGATATATATACATATAGAGGTATATATCATCGGACCAAGTTCGCCTTTGATATTCTCTCCTCCCCGACCCACGCCCTGACGGCGAACTAAGCCAAATGGAGTCCACTCTAAAGGTTTCTCTTCTTCTCTCTCTTCATTTGCCTTTCTTATTTTTTCGAGAAAACCCCTCCGATTGTTTCTCACAGTAGTATTAATCCAATTTTGTAGTTTTTCACTTTGAATTCAAGGTATTCTGCGTTTCTATAAAAACTGATTCATATCCTTCCGATTCCTGTTACAGAAATTCTTCGGTTATTCGACCTTCCGGCAGTACCAAAAAGAGATTATCGAGAAAATTTTAGAGGGAAGAGATTGCTTGGTCGTCATGGCTACTGGAAGTGGCAAATCATTGTGGTAAAAATTTACTGTGTTTCTTATGTTATTTTTTTGTTATTTGGTTATTTTATGCTTCAAATTTGTTCTTGAAGATCTATGTTATTTGGTGGATAAACAAGTTTGCTATTAAACCCTTTTGTTTGAATCATGTAATAAAGCTATCAGGTTCCTCCATTGGTTGCAAAAAAGACTGCTGTAGTCATAAGCCCTCTTTTATCTTTGATGCAAGATCAGGTACCTTCATGGTTTCACCTATCATCAAATGTAGTGTTTGTATCACTCGAGTGAAGTAAAAATGGAATGGCCATTCCCTTGTGTTGAAAATCAAGCTAATCAGATGGATTGGATTCTTTTTGCTTTCGGCTTCTTTGCTTTCGGTTACTTTCCTTTTATTATATTATAATGTATCATCATCATGTTTGTTGCTTTCCTTATTATGTTATAATGTATCATCATCATGTTTGTTGCTTTCCTTATTATATTTCAATGTATGATCATAATGTTTGTAATCACACTCCTATATAATGGAGCCTCCGCTTGGTTCTCAAAAAGAAATTGAAATACAGAGTATTATCTCTTTCTCTCTCTCTCAATATTAATTCTTTCATGGTATCAGAGCAGGTGTAATCCTGTCTCATCATTTTCGCCTCTTCAGTCAGTATTCGAATTTTTCTCTTCTACTCAAATATATCCTTCTATTTCATGCCTAAATACGGTCCAGCTTTTGGAATGACTATCAACTCATCCTCCTCTTCTTCTGATATTATCAACTCATCCTCCTCTTCTTCTGATATTATCATCTCATCATCTTTATCCTCTCATCAAATGGAAACCTCTCATCTTCCGATCACCGCCCATAAATTGAATGGGCAAAATTATTTGCAATGGTCTCAATCCATATTAATGTTTATACGGGGAAAGGAGAAAGATGACTACATCACCGGAGCCTCGGCGCTACCAGAAACCACAGCATCAACCTACAAAAGGTGGATAGCTGAAAATAATATGGTCATGTCGTGGCTCGTCAACTCTATGACCACTGACATTGGCGAAAATTTTCTGTCATTTGATACTGCCAAAGAGATCTGGGACATGGCAAAAGAAACGTTTTCAAACAAGGAAAACACATCTGAAATCATTCAGCTTGAAAGCTCCCTCCACAATTTACGTCAAGACAATCTTACGGTAACTGAATATTTCAATACCCTTACTCGTCTATGGCGTCAACTTGATACGTTTGAGGTTCATAACTGGCAGTGTGTTACTGATGGTTTGTTGTATAAAAAGATTGTCGAAGGGAAGCGTGTGTTTAAATTCTTGTTAGGATTGAACACAAATCTTGATGAAATCAGAGGAAGAATTATGGGAGTAAAACCGCTACCTAGCCTTAGAGAGGCATTCTCTGAAGTCCGTCGCGAAGAAAGTCGGAAAAAACTCATGATGGGATCTCATCAACAACTGAATATGGCAGAAAGCTCGGTTCTTAAGACTCAATTCGCTCCTATCGACAACCGTCAGAAAAATAAAGGAAGTAGGCCTTGGTGTGATCATTGCAGAAAGCCGGGTCACTTGAGAGAAACTTGCGGGAAGATTCATGGAAAGCCAGCGGATTGGAAGCCACGTCAGCCTCTTGAGAAAGAAGGACGAGGTAATCATGTAGGTACAAATGAACTATCACCACAACCTGAAGCAAGCCCTTTCACCAAGGAGCAAATGGAGATGCTCCAGAAACTACTACAGTCACAATCTGGTTCGTCTTCCAACCACATCATAGGATCCGGAACCTTGGCTCACAAAGGTAATTCTTTGAACGCCTTTACTGTTAGTAAGAAACGTAAAAAACCTTGGATTGTGGACTCAGGAGCATCTGATCATATGACGGGAGATGCAACAATTTTTGATACATATAGCTCATTTCAAAATAATTTAACGGTCCGAATAGCAGATGGTTCACTGTCAAAGGTTGCCGGTACAGGTTCAGTTGTGCTGTCTAGGAATCTTATTCTCAACTCTGTTCTCCTTGTTCCTGACTTGGACTGTAATTTATTGTCAATTAGTAAACTCACTAAGGACAAGAGGTGTGTTACTAATTTTTTCTCCACTCATTGTGAATTTCAGGATTTGGATTCGGGGAAGACGATTGGCAATGCTGAGGAATGCTCTGGACTCTACATCCTTAAGGAATGCCATTATCCACAGGAACAATCTCAAACGGCAATTTGTGGTAGTTCTTTTTCGGTTTCGTGTCAAAATAATGATAGAGCAATTATGTTGTGGCACTATCGCTTAGGTCATCCTAATGTTATGTATCTCAAGCATTTATTTCCTTCATTATTTAATAAAAATCCAAAACCTTTTGATTGTGAAATCTGTCAATTTTCTAAGCATGTACGGTCCCATTTTCCCATTCAATCCTATAAAGCGTCTCGTCCATTCTCACTAATACATAGTGATATCTGGGGTCCATCCAGAATAAAAAATGTAACTGGTACTAGGTGGTTTGTCTCATTCATAGATGATCATACTAGATTAACCTGGGTATTCCTCATGAAAGACAAATCTGAAACGAGCCAAATCTTCAAAAATTTTCAAATTATGATTCAGACACAATTCCAGTCACAAATCCAAATTCTAAAGTCTGATAATGCTCGGGACTATTTCAACTCCATTCTAGGAGATTTTTTAGCAAATGAAGGGATAGTTCACTTAAGTTCATGTGTTGACACCCCACAACAAAACGGCATCGCTGAAAGGAAAAATCGGCATTTGTTAGATGTTGCTAGATCACTCATGTTTTCCACAAATGTTCCACAATTCTTCTGGGGGGAAGCTGTTCTTACAGCTGCCTACCTTATCAATAGGATGCCATCTAAGGTACTACAATTCCAAACTCCTTGTCAACTTCTCCTAAAATCCTTTCCCACCACTCGCCTCATCTCCACCATCCCACCCAAAATTTTCGGGTGCTCTGTCTTTGTTCATATCCATCAACAGTATCGAAGTAAACTTGATCCCAGGTCGCTCAAGTGTGTCTTCATTGGGTATTCATCACATCAAAAAGGGTATAAGTGTTACTCTCCGGTCACCAAGAAATTCTACACTTCCATGGATGTCACATTTTTTGAAACCCAGTCTTACTACCCTAAAATCGATATTCAGGGGGAGACTCCAACCCAGGAATATCAATTTTGGACCCTTGAGTCAATTAGTGAGCCATCCATCACCACCAAAAATCCCACACCTCCTGAGTCATTGAATCAATCTTTACCTGCCGACAATTCTGAGTTCATTGTTGCCTTGCGGGATAATGAGCACATCCAAGAGGAAACAGAGGAAGGAGCACTTTCTCAACAATCCCATGAGGCTGAACCGGGTTCTAATCCAAGCAACATTCCAGGTAACAATATTCTTACCACAGATAGTACTGTTGATTCTGAATTAGAAAACAGTATTCTTAATATGCCCATAGCTTGGAGAAAAGGAGTTAGATCATGTACTCAGCATCCCATTGGGAACTTTATTTCTTATGATAAGCTATCACCTTCGTTCCGTGCCTTCACTTCTAGCATCACGGAGATACCCATTCCTCGGAATATTCAGGAAGCCTTCAAGTCTCCTTAGTGGAAGGCGGCAGTCAATGAGGAAGTTCAGGCTCTGGAAAAGAATGGTACTTGGGCAATTACTGATCTTCCAAGAGGTAAGAAACCAGTTGGATATAAGTGGATTTTCACAGTAAAGCACAAGGCAGATGGTAATGTGGAACGTTATAAAGCTCGGTTGGTTGCCAAAGGATTCTCCCAATCCTATGGCATTGACTATCAAGAAACCTTTGCTCCAGTTGCCAAGCTCAACACTGTTCGTGTACTTTTATCCTTGGCATCTAATCTCGATTGGTCACTTCACCAACTTGATGTAAAAAATGCCTTCCTCAATGGTGACTTAGCGGAAGAAGTTTACATGGACATTCCTGCTGGACTTGAGACGACATCAAATTTCAACAAAGTTTGCAGACTCCGAAAATCCTTGTATGGTCTCAAACAATCTCCCAGGGCCTGGTTTGAACGGTTCACTAAGGCAGTGAAAGGGTACGGTTTTGTTCAATGTCAATCCGATCATACATTATTTGTGAAGCACTCCCTAGGAGGGAAATTGGCAATTATCATTGTTTATGTGGATGACATAATTCTAACAGGTGATCATGAAGAGGAAATTGGCTTACTTAAAAAATTCCTAACAAAGGAATTTGAGATTAAAGATCTTGGAAATCTTAAGTACTTTCTTGGAATGGAGATTGCTAGGTCAAAGAAAGGTATAGCAGTCTCACAACGTAAATACGTTCTAGACTTACTGAATGAAACAGGGATGCTAGGATGCAAGCCGGCAGAAACTCCTATGGACACAGCTATCAAACTGGAAGAAGGTGACGGTAGTGCACCAAGTGATAAAGGGAGATATCAACGTCTTGTGGGAAAACTCATTTATCTTTCTCATACAAGGCCAGACATCGGCTTCTCTGTTAGTGTGGTCAGTCAATTCATGAATAATCCAACCGAAAAACACATGACTGCTGTGACCAGAATATTGAGGTACCTAAAAAGGACACCGGGAAAGGGTCTCTTCTTCCAAAGAACAACAAATAGAAAAATTGAGATTTTTTCGGATGTAGATTGGGCAGGTTCAGTGACTGATCGAAGATCAACCTCTGGCTATTGTTCGTTTGTTTGGGGAAACGCGGTTACATGGCGAAGCAAGAAACAGTCAGTGGTAGCCCGTAGTAGTGCTGAGGCAGAATTTCGTGCTATGGCCCTAGGTATCTGTGAGGGAATTTGGTTGAACAGACTGTTAGAAGAATTACGGGTTCCATCTGAGCATCCCATGGTTTTATATTGCGACAACCAAGCCGCCATCAGTATCGCTAAGAATCCGGTTCATCATGATCGAACTAAACACGTGGAGATAGATCGACACTTTATCAGGGAAAAGATTGAAGCAGGAGTTTTTCAAGTCAGCTACATTCCAACAAACTGTCAAAAGGCTGACATTCTCACTAAAGCTCTTGCTCGAGTTAACTTTGAAGATCTAACGGACAAATTGGGAATGATTAACATCTACAACGTCGCTTGAGGGGGAGTGTTGAAAATCAAGCTAATCAGATGGATTGGATTCTTTTTGCTTTCGGCTTCTTTGCTTTCGGTTACTTTCCTTTTATTATATTATAATGTATCATCATCATGTTTGTTGCTTTCCTTATTATATTATAATGTATCATCATCATGTTTGTTGCTTTCCTTATTATATTTCAATGTATGATCATAATGTTTGTAATCACACTCCTATATAATGGAGCCTCCGCTTGGTTCTCAAAAAGAAATTGAAATACAGAGTATTATCTCTTTCTCTCTCTCTCAATATTAATTCTTTCACCTTGCAATGGTGAATGATTATTAGTCTATTTATTATACCTTTTTTAGTGAACCCGAAAGGACATTATGATGAAATTATCATTCAATATCACTTTGTTCTAGTGAACCAAAAGGGGCATTAATGCATATTGAGCTATTTTTGTAATGCATAGGTTATGGCTTTAAGACAACGGGGCATTAAAGCTGAGCATCTCTCGAGTGCTCAAACTGACTCCAGTGTGCAACGCAATGCTGAGAGTGGTCAATTTAATATTCTGTACATGACTCCAGAAAAGGCATGTTCCATTTCTACCAGGTAATTGTGATGAGAAATTTTGTGTGATTCATTACTTGTGCATGTTGCATACAATGCCACAATAAGATTGTTTATCTAGATCTATACATTGTGCATTTGGTTGTCACAATGTGATAAGATGCAGTGGAACACACTGTGCAGGCCTCACATAAGATTTTTTATTTGTTTTGGTGTTAGGCAGATCTATTTCATTGGACTAAGTTTTGAGATGATATAGTGTTGGCTTTTGATTAACAATGGGATGGATTAATACCTTTCTTATAATTAAATCCTGCCATCTGCTAGTTGCAGGCATTCTTTGTTTGTACATGCTCTTTTTTTATTTTATTTAATTTTATTTTTCTACGATGTGTTTGGTTTAAGAAGAAATCTTAACAATGAGCATGCTTATGAGTTCAAACTATTTGCACATATCAACTGTAGCTGTATATCTATTTGCATAATTTACATGTGTCTCTATTTATGTTGTTGTGTGTATTTATTTTTTGTTTATATGCTAATTTGAGTTGTTGTCCTAATCCACATATACCTCAATTGCAGCTT
Organism: Camellia granthamiana; assembly: GCA_036172215.1. Classification (NCBI taxonomy): domain Eukaryota; kingdom Viridiplantae; phylum Streptophyta; class Magnoliopsida; order Ericales; family Theaceae; genus Camellia; species Camellia granthamiana. The sequence continues at coordinate 55,166,079 of CM069905.1, forward strand.
CTGGTCAAATTTACTTAACATGGGAATTTGCCTATTGGCTGTTGATGAAGCACATTGCATTTCGGAATGGGGTCATGATTTCAGGTTAGGTTGTTACTGCTTTATATTTATTACATGAGTCTTGTAGTTATTGGTTAGGTTAGGTTGATTTCTGGTTAGATTGTTACTGCTTTATATTTACTACATGAGTCTTGTAGTTATTGGTTATTATTAGAGCATCTCTAACAATGTTCCCATAATCACAAAAACCTATAATTTGGCACGATGAGCCAAAAAATAAATTCCAGCAGTGTGCTATCCATCGTACTAAATTTTAACATGATGAAAATTTTACTATATTTTGCCTCCACAAAAATGCTACATCAATTAGCTTAGTGCCAAGTTGGCACCATACAATGTTGCCAAGTGTGCTATCAAATTCCACTACGACAAATTATTTATCTTATTTGATGTAAATTTGAATTAAATTAACGAATAAAAGTTTCTTTAAAATATAAATAATTGCATTAAAATTTTAATGTTTATAGTCATTGCGAAAATATATAATTAGGTATACATGATCACATTGTACGGTGAAAACTGAATCGTATGGTGATTGTGCTAAAAAAATAACAAATGCATTGCTAGAGAGTCTTAAAATATTGCATTTTGATGTTGTAGTGTACCAAAGTGTAGCATTGGAACTTTTGAAAGATGACCGTAGTTTTGTGTGTGGTTTGACATGTATCACTTTCTTGACACTTGCTGTCAGTGTGAACAAATGAAAAAAAGAAAAATGAAAAAAGAATAAGTGGGCCGGATACAGGACATTTTGGTTAAACTAAAACCAGAGTCAAACCTGTTAGGACTGAGTAGTTGGCCTTGCTAGGATCAGACTTTAGTCCTACTTTGTGACGATATATCGCTTTCATAATCTTGCACCCAATTGTCTACGGGACATGCAGGGATCTCCACTATAGGGTCATTGTCCAAGTTATCTCAGAAAGAGTCTGTGTGTGCTTTGTTCTAAAATCTTTCACTTGCTCTCTGATGAAGACAAATTATTTAGAACTTCTTGTTTTTTTTTTTTTTTTTTTTTTTTTTTTTTTTTTAAAACTTTCTGAAGTTTTACTTCTTTTGAATTTTGTGGTACTCTTCTGTCATTAACATCATTGCAATTGCTTCAAGAAGTCAGTCTCTTAATTTTAAAACTAATTGAGCCTTTTCTAATGATTAGAAGGTCAGCTATACTTTCCTTCCATTCTCAGTCTGGCTCATGTTTTCCATTTGTTAGGCCTGTGAATGAGCCTAGCCAAGTTCAGGGGAGGGCATGCAGGCTTGGTTTGAATAATTCATGAGCTTTTTTTAGTAGAATTGGTGTTGGTTTTTTGGTCTGACCAATGGTCTCAAATGGGCCTATACTTGGGCTAATTTTTGTCTGATCATGAGTAGCTTGAATCATCTTGCAATGTTGGAGTGTTCACAAGCCTATCAAGCTGAGTTGTGCAATACTTAACTCCAATTGGTAAATTATGGAACTCCAAAGTAGAATTGTGTGGCCTTATTCATCACACAGATGGTCATTAACAATCTGTTTGCTGAACTTGAGTAGCTGGGTGCATCTTCAAGTTTTTTTTTTTTTTTGGTGGTCTCTCTCAATCATGTTCCCTTTGTCTTTTTTTCTGTATATTATTTGCTTAGCCAGAAATGTATTCTGGAAAGTCAGAAATGAAAATTTTACTATTGTAGGCAGGAAAGTAGAAATTGATGACACATGTATTGACACTTTTTTTTGACATTATTTTTATTGTTCAACTATGTCATTGTTATTATAGATGTCTTATCTGTATTCTTTTCATCCTGAGGAACTCTCTGTTTTCACAGGGTGGAATACAAACAGCTAGGCAACTTGCGCAATATTCTTACAAATGTTCCATTTGTTGGTTTAACAGCAACTGCTACTGAAAAGTAGGTGTTTCTACTATACGTAATAATGCAAGTTGAGATCATTAGTTTTTATGTTTTGGTGGATTCCATTATTGCTCTTGGTAAAACAAATTATTACTTGAGCGGTATAGTGTATGTAAGAATGGCAAACAGATTACAAAGACATTTTCACTTCACTAGACAGGGTTTTCTCATGTTACCCATTCTTTTACTCTTCACTTGTTATCACTGTTTGTATTCCTGAAGAATATGCTATACTTCAATTCAAGCCTTTCTGATTTCATGCGCATATTTCTTCTTGATCTCCTCAACTCTAAAAAAAAGTTTACCTTACCAAATTGTTTTTAGATTTGGAGTTTTCCATGCCTGCAATTATCTGTGTGTGTGTCACTTGCACACAATCACACACTCAGATTTATACTCATTAAGTAATTTGCATCACTTTTAACTCATCTTAACGGAACCATCTCCCAACTTATTTTTGTGATTACATGAATCCTTTTTTGCAATTTCACATGTGCACATCACTTTCCCTTGCAATTTGCTTTTTAACCATCGGATCACATGCCTGTGTACATAATTAAGATGCATTATAAGTTTTATTTAATAAAGGTGAAGTTTTGATGCCTTTTAATATATCTCAGCACATCTTAAAGTATCCTCTTTGATGCCATTTTATATATCTTACTTATCAAAAATAAAAATAAAAGGGAAGTTTTAACATCATAATGTCTTCATAACTTGTCAGTCTGTTATCCCATCTGGTACTGATTTTGTAATACAGATCTATATGTTCCTTTTGTTTATCTAGGTCAATGTCTTTCAACTTTCTTTCTTTCTTTTCTTTTCTTTTCTTTTTTTGATAAATCGACTTTACGTTCAAAAAGTTATAAAGGAGCTTTCATCCTGTCGACATGATTAGATACTTTATTATAATTACTATTATTACAACTGTATTTCAACATGCCTTCATTGTTTTTTAATTTTTCCTCAGTATGGATGGATATAAATATATTTACGTATTTGCTTCATATGTGTATGTTTGCATACACATATTTGGGGAGAGAGAGAGAGAGAGAGAGAGAGAGCTATGTGTGTGTAGGAAATTAATGTATAGATATTATTGATTGATTGATTGATATTCAATATGTTTACAAGGGCTCTCTTTTATAGAGAGAAATGGGATACAATGGAGCCATAATTAATTGAGCAATAAGAACTAAATGGAGCACTAAACTAAATGGAGCACTCACTAAACTAAATGGAGCACTAAACTCTCACTAAACTAAATGGAGCACTAAACTAAATCACTAACTATATGGGGTAGGTGGAGTAGGTGTAGGAATTGTTACATTCAACAGCCCCCCTCAAACTCAAGGGGGTTAAGAACTAACCAACTTGAGTTTGGAGAGAGTAACAAAACAGGAAAAATAAGCTGACACATAAAATAAAAGTGGATAGGAGACACTGTATGGTCGTGTCAGACCGATGTAGAAGACAGTTTATGGGGTCATGTCGGACCGTTTGTAGAAGATAGTTTATGGGGTCATATCGGACCGATGTAGAAAACAGTTTACGGGGTCATGTCGGACCGTTGTAGAAAACAGTTTACGGGGTCATGTCGGACCGTTGTAGAAAACAGTTTACTGGGTCATGTCGGACCGTTGTAGAAGACACTATATGGCTGTGTCGAACCGTTGTAGCTGAGAACCGAAATCAATGTCGGAACAGTTTACCGAGTCTTGTCGGACTCATATAAGAGCTAACCGGAATCAAAGTCGGGACAGTTTACAGAGTCTTGTCGGACCCATATAGGAGCTAACCGGAATCAAAGTCGGGACAGTTTACAGAGTCTTGTCGGACCCATATAGGAGCTAACCGGAATCAATGTCGGGACAGTTTACCGAGTCTTGTCGGACCCTTAAAAGGCGTGCCCAATTTTATCAAAAGGCGTGCCATCAAAAAGCGTGCCATCAAAAGGCGTGCCATCAAAAGGTGTGCCCGACAGCCATCAAAAGGCGCGCCGATTTGTCGTCTGGCGTTGAGAGGCGCGTAAGGCGCGTGTCTGCCTTGCCTATTTAAACCAAGGCGAGGCTGCCGCTGATGCATAACAAACCAGCTGAAAAAACTCTTCGTTCTCTCTGTAACACTTCTGAGAGAGATACTCTGTAACACGCTACAACCAACCCTGAATATGGCCTCTTCTTCCCGTTCAGCTACCCAGAACAGAGCCTCTTCGTCCCGTGGTCTCAGTCTCTTTCCCGACCTCAACGAGGCCACAAGAGAGATAGCCGGGGCAGTTGCCCTTGAACCTCAACCAAGTGCCCCTGGACCAAGTGCCCCTGGTTTTACGCCGTTGAACTTTCCAATGTTGTCAGTTGAGCAGATAATGGCTGCTCAATCTGATATTGAGGCCAATCATTATACTCTGAAGTCATGTGTTGAGACAATGACGGCGGTCAACAACCTGTCGCACCGGCTTCAGAGTAGAACAAATGAGGTGCAGCAGGTAAAAGCCCAACTGGCTCTGCTCCAGAGCATGTATACGGATGCCCGAGCAGAGATATGTGTGCTGAAGGCAGAAAATAAGGAACTGAAGCGGAAGGCCACCGTGATGCTCAGATTTGGAGGGCCGCCATATGTGACGGTTGAGGAGCAACGGGAAGTGAACGTGCTCGGCGGCGTGGGAAACACGGAGGCAGCACCGGCAAGGGACGCCCAAGACAAAGGCAAGAAGAAGAGAACAGCTGAAGAGGCGAAGAAGTAAGGCTGGTTTTTGTGGTGGTTATGGGTTGTGGTTGTTTTTTTTTTTTTTTTTTTTTTTTTATGTAAAATGGTGATCGAGTTTGATCCCTGGCATGAATAAAATAAAGTTGGTGTGCAAATCTGAATGGTATGAATTTGATTTGAAAAAGATTAAAAATAATGTGAAAGAAAAATATATTGAGAAATCAAAACGAAAGGTGGAGAGTGGTTGACATGGTTTTGGGGCCCACGGTTTTTGGTCCACGGACGGCCCACTCCAATTCACATTGACCATTACCCAGAAAATATCACCATTCCACAAAATTTAAAGTGAATAGCGCTTGGTGGAGGAAAGTGGACAGACCAAGTTGGTGATGTTTAATTTAAATAAAAGAAAAGAGTGGGTAAAAGGTGAAAAGAAAGTTTAAAATAAGAGATTGTGGTAAGTGGGTTCAAAAGTGGGGAACAATTATTTTTAAAAAAAGGAGAGTGCATGTGGAGAGAGACAGAGAACATCGTCCAAACAAGTTACCCTGCAGATTACCAATCTCTGTCCTGTGCAGTGCAGGGCTTACATAGCCAGCAGTTGCCTGATACAGAGCAAGTCCAGGGTAAACAATGGCTTCTTGGGGGCCAAGATCCTCATCTACAAGGACCCAACGACCATGAAAGTCTCTTATATGTAGACATGCCTTATCTGACTTAACAAGAGATATCAGGCTTTTATCAACTTGTTGCTCATGCTCAGAAAACATGACCAACTGACCATCCTCTTGGGTAGTCAAGTTATGGTGTTGAGCTCCCTGAAATGATGGCCTTGCATGACAACAGATTGACAGTAATGAGGATGATGATAACAGAATGGTGAACCATTTTGTTCAGGAGTTCAAGAGGAAGCACAAGAAGGAGAGAACCAGTCAATACCAGGGCTTGCTTACTCCTGGCCACACTTGTTCATTTGGAGTGCCCAACAATCTGAAAATGTGTAGCAGCTGCTGCAATTCAGAATCTCCGGGGAAGAGTGCTTGATGTACCAACTTTGCAAAGGTGTTGCCTTCTGCCATGGTCATGGTGTATTGCACAGGGACCTAAAGCCTCACAATCTTTTGATGGACCGAAAGACAATGATGCTCAAAATAGCAGACCTTGGATTGGCTCGAGCATTTGTTCTACCTATTAAGAAGTATACTCATGAGATATTGACACTCTGGTATAGAGCTCCTGAGGTACTTTTGGGGGCTACCCATTACTCAACAGCTGTAGACATGTGGTCTGTTGGCTGCATATTTGCTGAACTAACTGTTCATCAACAACAAGAAGCTCAAGAAGAATAATTTGTGGCAGTGGAGTTGTGTAGAGGTCCGGCGGGCGGTCAAGGCAAGGTTGCCGCCCGCCGGAAGGCGAAAAACACTAAGAGCTTAACCTATAGCTCTGATACCATGTAGGAAATTAATGTATAGATATTATTGATTGATTGATTGATATTCAATATGTTTACAAGAGCTCTCTTTTATAGAGAGAAATGGGATACAATGGAGCCATAATTAATTGAGCAATAAGAACTAAATGGAGCACTAAACTAAATGGAGCACTCACTAAACTAAATGGAGCACTAAACTCTCACTAAACTAAATGGAGCACTAAACTAAATCACTAACTATATGGGGTAGGTGGAGTAGGTGTAGGAATTGTTACATTCAACAGTGTGGGTGCAGGAGGGTATACCTGACTACTTCTGTAGCTGCTTCTAGTTCCTCACATATATTGTTAAGAGTTTACTTGTAAGCTTTGCTAGTGATGAAAAAAGTTCTTTGTTTTTCTTTTTCACTATTCCAGGGTTAGGATTGACATTACCGATTCCCTGAAGATGAGAGATCCTTATGTCACTATTGGTTCATTCGATCGCAATAATCTCTTTTATGGTGTCAAATCTTTCAAACGTAGTTCTTCATTTGTGGATGAGCTTGTCGGGGAAGTCTCTAAATGTGTGGCCAATGCTGGTTCAACTATTATATACTGTACGACTGTCAAAGATGTTGAACAGGTCATTTTCCTAATGCTTTTATGTTTACAATCCCCCCAACCCCCCCTTTTTCTGTACCTGCTTATATTGCTATTAATTGTACTTGGGTTGGGTGTGTTAGAGTTTTTTGGTAATGGTAATGGGATTATATTGTTGGTGTACTCATTGATTGTTATATATGTATCTGGACTTTATTTGTGCATGTATTTGCATCTAAAATGAATTGAATCTATATATTTGAACTTTGTATTTATATTTATAATTTGTACCTTAATTATTGATTATGTCATCCAATATTTTAATATTCCAATCATTGTTGTTATTTGTGTATGCTACGACTCTGCACGATTGTCACACCATGCATACGATATGTATGTCAACTATACATTTTATTTATAACTATTGAACTCTAAAATTCAGCATCACTAACACTTTACAAAGTTTTATGCGAAATTTCCATGATTCTATACAAATATCCATATATATATATATATTTTTCTTTCAAAATTTGTGATATGGATATATGGTTGCAATATGTCTGTATCTTCGGACTTGTGATGTTTCCTTTTCATATATTTTAGTTCTTGGTCATAACATAATGTGGAAATTATAAGGCTCTATTCATGAGGCTTCAAAGGCTAGGTTAATAATTCATGTTGACACCTAACATGCTGTATCATCACACATTCCCATTGTCTTGGTCATGATAGTTTATTGTTAAACTTTTTGGTCTTGTTATGACATTTTTCATTATCATGTCTTCCTCAGATTTTCAAGTCACTTCTTGAGGCTGGAATCAAGGCTGGAATCTATCATGGTCAAATGAACAATAAAGCTCGGGAGGAGTCGCACAGGTTTTCTGCTTTTGCCATTGATGTCTCTGAAATAGCTTTGGTAGTTGCTTTCAATGAAATTAATGTGTTGCTTAAGTATCCAATAGTATATTTCATTTTAGTAATAAACTTTGCAAGCATACAGTCCTTTTAAATTTTTGGATAAATTACAAATACACCCCATGAGGTTTGTTTAAAATATGAATTGTCCTCCGTGGTTTTGGAAATTACATCCCGCCCCTTGACGTTTCGAATTTCATAACAATTGGCTCTTTTATTAATAAATCATTAAGTCAATTAACAATTTTTAATTATTTCAAAAATTTATTTCAATTAATAATTTAGGTAATTTTATTATTGTATAGGAGAGCAGTTAGAAATTTTATTTTTTCAATTAATTTTGTTAAATAGAAAATTCTGACAGGGGGTATTTGTAATTTTTCAAATCACATGGCAATATGTATTTTAAGCAAACCTCAGGGGATGTATTTGTAATTTAACCTTTATTTTTTATATTTGTTTTATCCCTTTGAAGGCCTGTGGTTCCATCTGTTCAAAACTCATCCCAACACCAACACCAACACCAACACCAAACTCTTTGCAAGTGCAACTCATCCTTCTACTTCTTGTTGCAGATCATTTATAAGAGATGAATCGGATGTCATGGTTGCAACTATTGCTTTTGGTATGGGTATTGATAAGCCAAATATAAGATATGTGATACACTATGGCTGTCCGAAGAGTTTAGAGTCCTATTACCAGGAAAGCGGACGATGTGGTCGAGATGGTATAGCTTCTATGTGTTGGCTTTATTATACAAGAGGCGACTTTGGAAAAGCTGACTTCTACTGTGGAGAAGCAAGCTCAGTATGATAACTTTTGTTTCTACCAAAGCTCATGTGTATTGAAAGATTTGTTCTATTATTTTTCAGTCTTTTTTTAGTTTTATTTTTTTATCAAATTATCAATGTTCTTGATATCATTAGATCACTTATAACTTGGCCCTTTGTGCTAAATTTTGTTGCATTTTTTGTTTAACCTGCGTTATTATTTTATTTTTCGGTCTTCATTCACCAGGAAAATCAAAGAAGAGCTATTATGGAATCGTTTATGGCTGCACAACATTATTGTATGCTGACAACTTGTAGAAGAAAGTTTTTGCTGGACTATTTTGGGGAAAAATGTACACCTGACAAATGCGGTTTGGTTTTTACTTGAACCTGTTTCCTTTATAGTTTGTTTTAAGCCTTTTTGTTTTAGTCACTTTTGCTTATAATTTCCTATGTGAACTTTGAATTTATTTGTTGAGAATATATATTGATTTTATTTTTGTATTTGTAAAAATTAAAGGCCTAAGGATTCATGTTGCCGACCTCATTTGATGAGACTTAAGGCTTGGTTTGGTTTGGTTTGGTTTATAAAAATTAAAGGCCTGATATAATTGACTATACCTTGTAACTGACTTAGTGTTGCTATTTTCATATGATTAGTTCGTGAGTTTGGTGCCTAAACTATTTCTGGATTGGAATTTGAGATATAGGATTTTCATATTCTATCTGAGGGTTTTATACTTGTAGGAGAAAGTAAATCTGTTTATATACCTACTATATTTGTAAAGAATATACGGTGGAATTTGTTAATCATAGTAAAATTGTGGGCTAATTAAGTTTTTACTTTTTATTTAATGCGGATTCGGGTGGGCAAGGATTATTTACACGATATGAATGAAGGACTGTTCGCACTTTCAATTTGATGTTGGCAAATAGTTGAATGTGTTAAAATATGGTGGGGATGGCGATATAGGAAATCCTGGATTTGTGCAAGGCATCAAGATTTGAACTTAAAAAATGAGTGCTGCGGTACCACAGGCATTTTGGTATAAAAAAAATGTGTTCTTTCAACCTCAAGTGCATGCTGGTGTGAGATTTGGTGTTTCCTGTGGGTGCCATGCTGGTAGGGCTTTTTGTTATTGGGAAGTCAAGTGGAAAACTTGTTCTCAAGGGATGATGCCATGATGGTAAGACGGCAGGGATGCAATTATTGTGCGACTGTAATCTACACCTTAGAGGGATGACATATGGAGGTGTGGACAAATGTGCAGACAAAAAAAGGTTAAATATCTCCTTGTGATTAGATATTTTGATGATACTTATCAGCTCTCAGGATTAGTCCACACATCAATGCCCTCCTACAGTCATGGTACTTGATATGATCCACTCTCAGGATTTACTTTGATAGTGGATGGTTCAGATTTTTGTTCAAATGATGATGAATAGTCTACAACATTAGAGATTCCAGTGGTCCTTTGGAGTCTTTCTGTGCCATTTTTATAGTGTGCCCTTTATAACCCCTTGAACTTTCATGTCTATTATGACTACTATAATTGAAGTCTTCATTTTTCTGAAACCTTGTTGAGAAAGAGAAACCAAATGATGGAGCTGATCATGTATTCAGACTATGACATTCTTAGTAAACCGAATTCACAATAGAAATGTTTCCATAGCATGATAAACTAGAGCCGGGTCCTGTAACTAAAAACTGTTGATTGACAGTTAAAATCTGCTTGGAAATATACTGGCTATTGGCTCTTGTTGGCTCCTTAAAGTGTTTCTTGATGTAGTTCTTTCAATACACCATCTTTGGAACATTCTAAAACTAGCCAAAATAATTGTAGGAAAAGCATTTCCTTTTTGTTTGGAAAGAGTATGAATGTTGCTAATAGAAATCTGGAGGACAATGGATGGAGGTTGCTGTAAGGTACCAGAGCACCACCGGGACCAAGATTGAGAATTGGCTTGTAGTTGTAAAAGAATGTGTTTCTTGATCAGGATGAAGGCAAGATGAGGACATTGAAGCGTTTCACCATTTAAAGCAATGAGATTACAATAGAGTTTGACAGGATTGTGTAGTTAGTGGAGTAATAATATATTTTGATTTTCAGTGAAGAAGCACTTTCAGAATTTGTCAGTGATGCGTTGCTGACTTGATGAAACAGTCCATTAGCATTTGAGAGCAATAAAATGCAAAAATGTCTCTGGGTGGCAAAAAATGTTGACTGGTGGAAACTTATCGGCATTGGGTTTGTTGACAATTATTGAGCTAGAAGACCTTATGTGGGGTGGGGGGAAACAAATAAAACTAATGTTTAAGTGGTTCTGGGAAGCTTCAAAATTTAATGGCCAGATGATGTCCTGAGATGATTGAATGGTTCAGAGTTGGGAAAATCCAGAATATATATATATATATATTTGTGGTGTATTTTAGTTAACGACAGCTTAAACATGATGAGTTGACGACCAACACATACGAGATAGTTCCCTGGAATATTTTATTCAATAACTACCAAGCAGCCAAAACTCTAAAGGTAACTCTAACCACAATGAAAAACTGCTGTAAAGTTAATGTCTCTCTGCAAGAAGCTGCAGCGATTCCCTCTTTGTCAAAGTCCTCAATACCCATTGATGAACCTTTCTAGGGACCTTTCAAACCAGTGATAACTCTAGATCTTGGAACATGATTAAGAACCTTTAATGGTACCTCTAGAAGTTGCCAGAAGTTGTGCCCATGCTGAAACCCAGGCCTTCTTTGTGCACATTGGATTCTAGAAGCTTTGGGATGTAAACAGCCTGAGAAGAAGTGGAAATGACATTGGACTAGTAGTGATAATATAAGCATAGCTTTAGAAGCTATTATACATTGTATTTATCCTTTTTTAAAAAAGGTTTAGATTTTAGCCAATTAGAAAGGTCATTCATAATTTAATGTTTTGGAAAGAAAGTTGAGATACTATTTGTTCATGGCCTTAAAATGCCTTGGAGTTCCTTATTTTGAATCTTTTGATATATTTGTAATAAATTTCCAGTTTTTGTCAAATTTTAAATATCTGGAATGAAGATCTACAATAGTTATCATTTGATATTCCTTGTCCCTATAAAAAATTATGCAGATGTATCTAAAATCTGTGCATGTTTGCAGGAAATTGTGATAATTGCACCACTTCAAGGAAGGAGAGTGACATGTCTAGAGAAGCTTTTCTTTTAATGGCTTGCATGCGAGCATGTGGGGGTAACTGGGGCCTCGGTATGCCTGTAGATGTTCTTCGTGGATCTCGAGTAAGCTTTCCTGTGTTGAGCATAAATAACATTCTTTGATATAGCTGGTGTGTATAGGCAGATGAATCTTTATTGCATGTTTGGTGTGGTATTTATTAAGTCAGTCACTTTAGACATGAGATAAACTTCAATCTCTTGACCATTCAATGACCTTAAAGGATTGCAAATGTTTAATATTTCTGGAAGTACCTTTTCATTTGTGTTTTATTCCTTGTCCACATGTTTCTTCGTTGCCTTGTAATCCTTACTCAGCACTGAATTCTATATTTTCTCTCCCTATTGGTTACAAGTAAAGTTCAGTTGTGGTTGGGCAGAAAATTAAGCCCTGAACTTCGGAAACAAAAGGTTCAAGGATGCTTCATAGTATCTTCTTTTTTGGCAATAAAGTGCATCTGATCAATAACTGATTGTGTAGTGGTTGACTAGGATTGTCCAGCAAGATTCTTAAGATAAAGAAAATTCTTATTGAATTTAGGAAATGGTACCTATAAAAAATTATTCATCCAAGAAAAGTACATATGTATAAGAATAAAAATGATATTAGCGGCCTTTGCTGATGAAATAATGGTATTGATGTTCTGTTGTATTTTACCTACTTTTGTGAAATTCTGAATTTATTTTCTCCCACAACTGCTCGTGTTTGAAGTTATACGGAATCAAACACTTGCTTCACTTGAACCTGAAAAAAATGGCTCTCCTGTGAATTTTTTTTCACTCAATCTACTTTCTGTTTTCTCCATTTTAAATTTCAAGACACATAAAGGTATATTTTCTACTCAAGGATTTCGCTGGAGTATGGTGAGTAATAGTCGCTGAAGATTTCTGTTCAATATGTATTGGGATTCATAGACCTGTATGGATGCAAGTTTTACCAACCCCAGATTTTCAGCACGTGATGAAGTAATTAGCCATCAACTAGACCTAAAAAAGTTTCGTGGGATTAGGGCTGCAAACAAATCGAGCCGTTCATGAACGGGTCAGGCTCAGCTCATATGTTGGCTTGTTTATGTTCATTTATTTGAGAAAAAAAGTGATCTTGAGCTGCTTTTCACGGCTCACTTCTTAAACGGGCTGATTTGGAACTTGTAAGTTTTCTGAATGAATCTTTAGATTCAATTGTGTCTACTACAAAGATTACAACCGATATATAGCAAAACTAAACCTAATCTAAAATAGGAAACAATAGACCCTATACAATCAACCTAATATTCACACAATCAATCGACTTTATACAGTCAACCTAATTGATATATTTCCATAATTAACATATTAACATATATTTTCACACCCCCGCTCAAACTCAAGGTGGTTGAGCAGAAAATACGGAGAGTTTGCCAAGAAGAAACTGAAAACGAGCAGTGATGTGAGTCTTCGTAAAGAAATCAGCAAGTTGCAATGTTGAAGAGATGAAAGGAAGCAAGATGGAGCCAGACTGTAGATGCTGACGTACAAAATGATAATCAATCTCAATGTGCTTCGTCCGCTCATGAAAGACAGTGTTATGTGCAATTTGAATAGCACTATGGTTGTTACAGTAAAGGGAGGTCGAAAAGACTGAGGGACATTCAAATTAGTCAAGAGACAACGAAGCCAAACAATCTCAGCAGTAGCATGAGCCATAGCACGGTACTCAATCTCGACAGTGGAACGTGCAACAATAGTCTGTTTCTTGCTCTTCCAAGAAAGCAAGGAATCACCAAGAAACATGTAGAAGTCAGGAGTGGACTCGCGATTAGTGACATCACCAGCCCAATCAGAATCAGTATAAGCCACCAAGTCCAAAGAGGAAGTAGAAGACAACAGTAAACCTTGAAATATAGTGCCCCAGAGATAGCAAAGAATTTGAACCAAAGCAGCCCAATGTGTAGAACGAACAGAAACGAATTGACTAACCACATGAACAACATAGGTAAGATCAGGGCGAGTAATCTTCAGATAGACTAAGCAACTCACGAGCTCTCGATATAAAATAGGATCAGCGAGAAGCTCACCATCAGTAGTGGTGAGCTTCACATTAAGCTCAATGGGGGTATCAAAAAACTTGGTGTTAGTAAGACTGGCAGCACGATGAATGACCTCATTGGCATACTTGAACTAAGATAGAAAGTAGCCCTTGGCAGAAGAAGCTACCTTAATGTTAAGAAAATATCGTAAGGGATCTAGATTATTCATTTCAAAGGTGCGGAAAAGATGCTACTTAACCTCAGAGATAGCAGAAGAGTCGGAACCAGTGATGATCATATCATCCACATACAATAATAAGGCAACAAATCCAGCAGTGGTGTAGAGAAAAAATAAAACAGAGTCCTAAGCACAAGGATGAAACCCAAGTGCAATAACAGCAGTCTGAAAGCAATCATACCAAGCACGAGGAGACTGTTTCAGACCATACAGGGCACGCCGAAGTCGACAAACTTGTCCAGGAATAGTGAAGGCCACGCATGTAAATCCCCTCTGTGAGATAACCATTAATAAAAGCATTCTTAACATCTATCTGATAAAGAGGTCAAGAACGAGTAGCAGCGATAGAGATCAAAGTACGGACAGTAGTCATCTTGGCAACATGAGCAAAGGTCTCCTCATAATCAATATCATACTCCTGTGAGAAACTTTTGGCAACCAGACAAGTTTTGTAGCGCTCAAGATAACCATCATAATGAGTCTTGACTTTGTAGACTCATTTGCAACCAATCAGATTTTTACCAGCAGACAAAGGAACCAACTCCTAAGTACTAGTTTTCTGTAAAGCAGACAATTCATCCTCCATAGCTTGAACCCAATGGGGATCTTGACAGGCTTCTTTGTAAGACTGAGGTTCTGAAAAAGAATGAATAGTAGGCAAAAAAGTACGATAGGAAACAGAAAAATATGTATTAGACCAACTCAACCTTTTTAGAGGATGACGCACTTGAGTATTAAGATTAGAGTCGTTAGAAGCAGGAGGATCAACAGTAGAAGTAGAGACAATTGGTGGGGGGAGAGCTTGGCGACGAGAATAAACTAACAATGGAGGAGGAGGAGGAGGAACAGGAATAGGAACAGGAGCAGGTTGGGGAGAAGGAGAAGGAGAAGGAGAAGAAAAAGGAGTAAGGTCATGGGGAACAGTAGGGATGTACTTATCAGGAGGGATCTCAGAAGAAAAGGGATCAATGTGAACCAAATTCTCTTTGGAAATTGGAGTAGTGATAGAAGGAAGTTGAAAGTAAGGCAGACGTTCAAGAAAAGAAACATGATGGGAGACGTAAAGACGACAGGAAACAAGGTCGTAACACCGATAGCCTTTCTGAGTAAGACTATAATTCAAAAAGACACATAGGATAGACCGGGCACTAAATTTGGTTTGATCTTTACGGGGGACAAAACAAGTAGACCTAAACACACGAAGGAGGGAGTAATTGGGAAGTTAAGAGAACAGAGTCTCATAAGGAGACCGACAAAAAGAAGGTGAGTAGGCATGTGGTTAAGAAGAAAAGCAACAGTAAGAACTGCCATTCCCTAAAACGAAGTTGGAACTGAGACAAAGAGAAGAAGAGACCTAGTTGTCTCAAGGAGATAATGATGTTTACGCTTGGCTCGACCATTTGGGCAGTGGTATCAATACAAGAAGTTTGGTGAATGGTACCCAAATTGGCTAAATACTCACATAGCTCAGTTTTAAAATATTCTCCACCCAAGTCAGATTGTAACAATTTAATGGTAGCCCCAAATTGTGTAGTGATCATAGATTGAAATGTACGATATATTTGGTAGAAGTCATATTTATGAGTCATAAGATAAACCTAAGTATAACGGGTGCAATCATCAACAAAAGACACATAGTATGCAGAACTTCCTTTAGTGAGAACAGGAGAGGGTCCTCAGATATCAATATGCACAAGAGAAAATGGAGAAACAAAAATAGAAGTACTTTTATTAAAAGGTAAAGCTGACATTTTGGCAAGTTTACATTCCCCGACATTCATCAATTTGACTGGGGGAAACTTTATCCAATAATCTTAACTGAGCTAAAGACCATAAGCGGTCAACAGACAAATGACCTAGGCGAGAATGTTATAAGTAAAATTGACTCGACTGAGAATCTAACTAAAATGAGGAAAAAGCAACTGGAGAGGTGGATAGAGGGAGATGTAAGCTTTTTATCACATAGAGATCTCCAACTCAACAGCCGGTCCCAATCTGCTTTTTGGACACCCGATCCCGCACACAACAGACATAAGAGGAAAAGATAACATCAAAACTAAAAGTATCAAATTGACTGATAGATAATAAACTAGCAGATAGTTGAGGAACATAAAGAACAACGAGAATAGTAACAACAGACACGATAGAGGGTAAGACAGACTCAACAGATAGAACAAGCATATCAGACCCATTAGCAGTATTAACAGTAATAGGAAAGGGATGGAGGATATAGATTTGAAATAAGGAAAGGTGAGGAGTCACATGATGAGAGTCACCAGAGTTAAAAAGTTAGACAGAAGAGGAGATACCTGAAGAGCACCCAAACAAACCGGAATAAAGAGAGGTGAGAGCAGAGGCAGATGAGGATGGCTGAGAGGTGGACAGAAGATGCTGAAGCTGAGCCATTTCGGCACGCAAGGAAGCCAAGTCAAGATTAGAGGTCGGAGCAGATGCAGTATAAGCAGCAGGAGGTCGAAATTGTGTCTGAGGGAGCTGAGAAGACTGAGCAGACTGACGTCTCTTTTTGGGACAGTTGTACTTCCAATGGCCCTTCTGATGGCAAAAAGCACTCATCAGAGGCTAGTGGCCCTTTCTTGCGCTTTGCATGGGCCTGAAGTTGATAAGGTGGTGGGGTCGACAATAGGGGAGACTGAGTAGGAGCCAAGAAGACAGATGGAGACAGAGTTTGACTGGTCATCTTAAGACGGGTTTTCTCGGAGAGGAGCTCACGAATAATAGCATTCACACTAGGGAGAGGAGATCGATGAAGGATGCCACCACGGATAGCCTCATACTGAGGGGAGAGAATCGTTAAAAATTGCACTAAACGACCTTGCTTCCGAAACTCAACATAAGCGTCTGGTGCCTTAAGGCTAGATGGTTCCATGAGAGCCAATTGACCTCAGAAACTTGTCATCTCAATGTAGAAGTCCTGAATAGATTGATCTCGCTGACGAGCACGCTGAATAATTGTTTCCAACTCATACTACTTGGCAAAGTTGGACTGTTGATACACACCTAATAAATAGTCCCACACCTCCTTGGCAGTACTGTATTTGGAAAACTTCATTCCAATATGGTCATCCATAGAATTATAAAACTAGGCCAGAACTTGGGCATTATCACAATCCCAAGTGTTACAGGAAGTTAGATATCATTCTTGTTTTAGGTCCAATGGACGAGAAACGGAACCAGAAACATAGTCCCATTTTTTTTGACCAAGAAGGAAATTTTTCATAACACTAGCCCAATAAGCATAATTGGCATCGGTGAGTTTACATCTGATGGCTTGGATTTTGGTGTTCGTCATTGTAATAAACCAAAGATTAACATGTTGAAGGATAATAATAAAAAACAAGTGGGCAAAACTATAAATAAGTGTTTTTTTTTTAAAAAAAAAAAACCAAATAACAGTACTGAATAGAGTCAAAAGTCATGAACAAATACAAACAGGGAGAGAGAGAGAGAGAGATACAACCAGAAATAAAGAGGCCTTCGAAGAGACCTACGAACCAGACACAAAGAGGCCTGCGAAGAAGACTAGAGAGACCCATGAACCAGAGAGACCCACGAACCACAGGGAGAGAGACGAACGATCCTTGAGTTGCGACTTTGAAGAAGACCAGAGAAGACTTCGAACAACAGGTGTGAACGTAGAAGAACTTCAAATGATCAAGGCCAGACCTAGGGTTTCGGACGTGGCTCTTAGACCATGTAAGTTTTCTGAATGAATCTCTATATTCAATTGTGCCTACTACAAAGATTACAACCGATATATATAGCAAAACTAAATCTAATCTGAAATAGGAAACAATGGACTCTATACAATCAACCTAATTGATATATATTTTCATAATTAATTTATCACAAAAAAAATAAAATATTTCCATAATTAACATATTAACATATGTTCTCACACTTAGATGAGCTTGGCTCGGTTTGTTCATGAACATAAGCAATGCGCAATGACAAGTTTGGAATATAGCAACATTTGAAGGCCATTTAATTTTAAATTTAAACCACTTTTAGGCTAGGAAGCACGGATATGGATAACATATGATACGACAAACCAAATTAAACCAAACCAAGCCTTAAATCCCATTAAATGATTACATGAATCCTTCTTCTCCACTCGACTCTATCAAAGGCCATTTGGTTAGTCAAATTAAGGAGATTCATCTCTATTTATTACACTAGCTCACGCCAATCTAGGTCTGCTCCTTCCCATAACACTTCCATTCACTGTCACTATATTGCATTTCTTTACTATTGCCTCTGTTGGTCTCTGTTATATATGACCAAATCATCTCAATCTATTCTCTCCCAACTTATCTTGTATCGGTGCTATTTCTATCCATTCACGAATATACTCATTCTTAATTCTGTCTTTTTTAGTCTTGTCACATATTTGCCTTAACATCCTTATCTCAGCCAACGCTCATTTTATTTACATGTTTATTAGTTGCTTAACATTCCATTCTATACAACATCACTGGTCTAATAGCCATTCTATAAAACTTTCTTTTTAGTCTAGTAGGTACTCGTTTATCGCATAGTATCTCAGACGCACTTCTCTACTTATAAAAGTAGGATACTGGTACGGCTAGGATACGTTTGTAAAAAAATTATTTTTTAAATTATTAGTAGTGAGTTATACATAAGCTCAAGAATGTTGAGAAACTACACTGTAATTTTATAATGCAAAATACTAATATTTAAGAATTAAGAATTAATTTAAGCCATTAGCTAGTTTATTTATTAATTTTCAATAGGTTTTACAAATATTTTGTTTCAATATCAAGTCCAATATGTTTATATCACAATAGCAAAAAATCTACATGAATTTGTCCATGTGCTTTTCCCTTTTACACTAGTCAAAAACATTGTAAGTTTACTTGATTATTTATTATTGATATTTGATTCTTCTATTGTTATGTTCACTGGTTAATATTTACTTTCTATGTAGTTATATGAAATAAGGATACACCAATTTGACAAATTCTATTACTTTTAACTTACTATGTTCGTTTTATCAAAGAATTAAGCAAAGTATTGGAAAAATATTATTGTATTTATCCTCGCAATTAAGTTATATTATAATGCTATATAAGAAATGCTATAATTCTAATTTTGTTTTTTTTTGATAAATACACTTCTAATTTTGGAAAACAAGCAATATGTGATTTGGAGTATCCGATACTTTAAAAATAAGTATCTGATACGTCAGAATTAATGACAAATTAATTAAGAAGTATCTGATACTTTCAATAAGTATCCGGGAGTGTCCAAGGAGTATCGGTATGCAATACGGATACGATATAGATACGTCTCCCTTTTAGAAGTATTTGTGCTTCATAGCCTTTAGGTTGCGTTTGGGTCATGGATTTGGGCAAGGAGGGAAAATGAAAAGATGGATGAAATGTGAATAAAATATAGTTATATTTCACCTATATTTTTCTTTTTCCTTTTCAAATCTCTACTTAAATATATGATCCAAACACAACATTAATGTCTCAGAAGCAAAATACGTGCAATATATACTCTTTTATGTTTGAGCGGAACACTAAAAAGGCTGACAGACAGCTTTTTGACTTCAAATAAATACAACTTTTTATGTGATTAGGTTTAAATTTTGAATCAACGAATAAGAATGTAACAACTGTCCTAGTGGAGAGGAACCTGGTAAGATCTCTGGTCGAGTTTTCCAAGTCAACAATGAGCTGAGATTGAACATAAAGGCTTAGGCTTGACTTGGACCCAAACTCTCTAAAATTAGACTGAGCTGAGATTGAACATTCATGTACTCGACTCACATCTGCTCATTTGTAGTCCTACCTGGGATTATTCACTTTTGGCTTGATTTGTCTTGAGGCACCTTCATGTTTCTAATAAACTAGTTGTCTTTAAAGCTCTGTTCTTCTGGAGGAGCTGCTATCCCTGTGATTAATATTCAATTTTCTCCAGCACCTTGATCATGCACAAGTTATTGTTGCACTCTTTGACTCTATGAAGCACGGGTGTGGGTACAATACGGGTAACCGATATGGCAAATTCTTAAAAAAGTAGGGTACGGGTACGGCTGGGGTACGTCAATTTTTTTTAAATTTTTTTTTAAAATTTTATAACTAAACATCCAACATACAAATCAAAGTTTAAATATCAAAATTAAAAAGAGAACAATATATCTAAAAAGTTATATAATTATTTATTTTTCTTTTTTGATTGTCTAAAACAGGATGTAAAAGAGAGCAAAACCATGACTCATGGGTAAAGGGTGTTGGAAATAAATTACTTGATATTTTCCAAATAATAAAGGTTGCAACAAATTTTAGCAGCTGCAAAAAAAAAAAAAAAAAAAAAAAAAAAAAAAAAAGCCTCACCGTACTGGTGCCATACCCACGATGTATCCAAATGTATTTGCCGGACCTGACATATATTCGGTGTACCCGGTACGCGTATCCACACCCTGGTAAGTATCCAGTACTCGACGGTACCATTTTTGGAGTACCCGTGCTTCATAGCTTTGACTCCACTTTTGAAGTTAAATACCCAACCGTTATTGAAATTCTCATTAGAGTTTCAATTTTTTCCCTCATTTAGTTTGTTTGTTTTAAACTGTTTTGTGGCTGGCTAGTTCTGTTCCTGATACTTGCCATTCTTTGTGCGTCACAGTCCAAGAAAATTCTCGATGCTCAGTTCGACAAGCTCCCATTTCATGGGCTTGGGAAAGAGTTATCAGCAAATTGGTGGAAAGCACTAGGTTACCAATTAATTTCTCATGGTATGTATCCATGTATAAATAATTCATAGCTAAGCAGATTTTAAGTTTTTGAACAATACTATGTTTATTTGAAATTTGTTAAATAAAATCTGCAACTTTGGTGCAGGTTATTTGACTGAGACTATTAGAGATGTCTTTAAGTTTGTATGGTAACTTGTTTTCCCCCTATATCATCTACACTGCAAGTTAGGAATTTATAGCATGTTTCCCCCTCTTCACATCCTCTATGTAGCTTTTAAACATCAGCATCATCCTTCAGATGGAACCTACAATGAGAATGTTGAAATTTTTATTTTTCTATGCATCAGTGTGAGTCCTAAAGGAATCCAGTTTCTGAGCTCTTCCAAACCTGATCATCAACCTCCATTGGTTCTGCCGGTGACTGATGAATTGTCTGGCA
This sequence comes from Camellia granthamiana, assembly GCA_036172215.1. NCBI lineage: Eukaryota > Viridiplantae > Streptophyta > Magnoliopsida > Ericales > Theaceae > Camellia > Camellia granthamiana. Next base: position 55,187,080 of record CM069905.1, read on the forward strand.
ATGAGAAACCTAGAAACAAGCTAGGTGAAGTTAAAGAGTTCATTGGTTTGTCTCCTCTGGAATATGAGGGTCTGACAGAGGTACTTACTTCCAGCATTCTAAAGGGGAATGTATAGACTATTATAAGTAGGAAAAGAGTAAATTATTACCCCATGCTTTCTCACGCATCACATTTTCCTCATCTTCATTCTCTCTTGTTTTCAATTTATTACTATTACAGAAGCCATTTGAAATTATTTTGCTTTTTTACTATATATGTTTGATCGCTGTAGTTATGTTATGTGCGTGTCTCGGATTAGTCTTTAGACCATAGATGTGCTTTCTTCTCCGTCCTTTCACAGATTGCCTTTAAATGAATGTCAACTGCACACTGACCTTAATAACTCCAATATTTTTCTTGAAAGCATATTTTAAAAATTTTATGATTTCCTTACATGCTTAATAGACTATGGACAGTGTAATCATTCTTTCCTAGTGCAGGCTGAGGCACAACTCTATAAAATGCTTTTAGAGGAGAGAATGAAGCTTGCAAGAGCTGTCGGAACTGCTCCGTAAGTTTTATGATATGATCAACACTAGCTAATCCTAACTGCAATTTACATCATTACTTTGTAGAAAAGAAACTGTTTTTACTTCTGCTGTTAAATACCTTCCACTTTGCAGATATGCTATATGTGGTGATCAAACATTGAAAAAGATGGTATTGACAAGGCCATCTACTAAAGCGAGGCTAGCAAACATTGATGGTGTCAACCAGGTATATCAAAATCAACTACACGCATGCGTTCTATTTTCTTCCTAGTTAAGTGTCTTGATCATGTCATGCAATCTCTCTCTTCTTTTTTTTTTTTATGATTTTATTTTTTTCATGCAAATTTCTTATATGGGGTTGCTTGCTCATGGATAGAATACTGGCTTTCAACTGCTTGTATCTTCTATGAATTTGGATGAATTAAGGGACTTTTCAATACATTCTATGAGTTGCCTCACAGCTTGTGTTTGTCTAAAGCACAAATGTCGTAAACGATACAAAGCAGTATGTGGTTGCTGGAAGAGTAGACATTTGTTACAGATTGTTCATTGTGATTATTTCTTGTTTGTAAGTGCTCTCTGCTTGTCGACTCATCAATTGTCTAAAGCTTCCTTTTATACTCTATCCAGGTCTCACTGTTTGGTTTGCTGCTTGACTTTTCATCCATGATTTTTCCCCCCAGGAACTTGTTACTTTCTATGCTTTCTTTAGGAAGATGTGCACATTAATCTTTAGTTCACGAACTTTTTCCTTACTACATGGTCATCTGTCTTCAAGGATGATGCATGGAATGGAAGAGAGCAGACAATCTAGTGTCTTGTATTACCTCTTTTCTGTCTTTGTTACTGTTTCTATTTCCAAATCAGTGATTTGTTGAGTGGTACTAATATGTTGTTTCAAACAACCCAAAAAGTTTAAATTTATACATGCTGACGTCCAACAGCATCATGAATCATGATTAATTTTCCATGACCAATTGTTTTCCGCATCAAAGTCAAGGTATTACCCTTTTTTTTTGGGTAAGAAGGCAACACTTTTAGTTGTCTTAGTTTTTGACCAATATCCTTGATCCTCTTATTCATGTTTAGAAAAGGTTTTCATACAAACATGCTAATACTTTTTTCCTGATTTCTCCCTCACAAATCTGTCCGTCCCCTTCATGTATTCGATGCCATTGCTCTCTGATACAGTTGCTTCTAATGTTGTATGAAACCTAGAAACATCGACTATGGGAAGAGATTAACTTGTCAGTTAAGTATGGCACTTTTGGGATGTCACGAACCACATTGGACTACACCCTGCCAGTTTTAGTTGTGTGACAAAATTTGAAAAACTATTTAAAGAAAACCCTAGATGTTAATTGATCTTTTTCCTTTGACCTACCAAGTAGCAACAAATTTATTTGTCTAAACTAAAGCTTCAATGATGCTGCAGCACCTCTTGACAAAGTATGGGGATCATTTTCTTCGTAGTATTCAGCGTCTATCACAAGGGTTGAACCTTTCTTTGGACGACGATGCAAGCATACAACCAAATATTACAAAACCAGTCTATACAACACCAAACCAAGAAAGGAAATTGACACCAGCAAGGTTTGAAGCTTGGAGAATGTGGCATGAGGACGGTCTCTCATTTCAGAAAATTGCTGTAAGTCTTAGTTAGTGATTACCTGCTTAAACCTCATGCTTGTTTGTTATAGGGTTAAATTCCCCCACCCCCCCCTCTCTTCTATTGTTCTTTGTAGAATTTTCCCCGGTAGATCAGCTCCAGTTAAAGAGGACACTGTTATTGGATATATCATTGATGCTGCACAAGAAGGATGTGCAATTGATTGGATCAGATTCTGTCAGGAGATTGCACTAACTCGTGAGCTGTTTGCAAATATTCAGGCCGCCATCTTGAAGGTTGGTTCAAAAGACAAGTTGAAGCCTATCAAAAATGAGTTGCCAGAAGAGGTGAGCTCTATGAATATAAAGTACTAATGCATTAGAGGTATATGCAATTTAGAGACTGTTTGGGAATAGTTAAAAGTCTCCTCTTCTTCTTCTTCTTCTTTTTATTTTTTATTTTTTATTTTTTTTTCCCCCCCACCCTTGTTTTTAGTGATTTTTTTTTTTGGTCATAAAATTTTACTTTTTAGGTCTGTCTAGTATAGAAGAATTTCTTAAAAAAAAAGAGACTAAAAATTGAAAAAAATTCACTAAAGACCAAAGAAAAAATCCGATTTTTTGACTTTTTAGGTTTGTCTAGTCTAGTAAAACCTAAAAGTATAAAGTTTTTGAATTTTTTTTTTAAAAGGTTCACTCAAGACCAACAAAAAACTGTTACCACAATTGTCTAACCCCTCCTTGGTGTTGTGCTTAGAATGACATTTGGACCTCGATTACACACCATGTTTATGTATATATATCTTGCTACGAAACTTATGTTTCAAATAATATATGAGCCAGAATTTTGGTTTTCATTTTATTTGTCTGAATGCTGATAAGTGATAATTATGATTAATGATGCCAGATAAGTTATGCACTTATCAAGGTATGTTTGGCAATACAAGATTTGGGATTTTCAGCAGAAGTAATTCCACCAGGTCAATGCAGAGCTGATGAACATTCTAATGTAACATCAGTGTTACTACCAACATCCAATCATCCCATCCATGCCACACGGAAGGAACTCGTGAATTTCGAAGATCAGTTGAGAATGCTGTTGGTCATTATACTGATGATCTACTTTCCCCTAGCAAACGACATAAAGTCAATGGAAAAGAAGAAAATTCACTTGCACCGGAGGCAACAGAGAGTTCAATGTTAAGTTGGCTTGAGAACTACAAAGATGGGGTAAGTGGTTGACACTCGATATCATTTAAAAGACAAATGACTTTTAATGTTTTAGTGTCTTCCTCGCTAGCTAAGAATGCTGAATGGATGCTATTGTTCGTGTTATGCAGGTTTCCCTATCTGATATTTTGAAGCACTTTGATGGATCCACGGAAGAGTCTATTGTTGAAATGCTGAGCTGCCTTGAAAGTGAGTTCTTGATATTTAAGAAGAATAACCTGTATAGGCTTATGTAATATATGTCAAGCTTGTTTGCCTGAAGCGTTTCTTGTGTAGTTATAAAACTTCACTAATAGAAAGTTTATCTAGCCAGTATAACACTTGGCAAATTCTTATGGAAGTGACTTCCTTAATTTGGAAATTTTTGGTAAATATGTTGGCTCTATGTAAAATTGCTTGCCTATTATGCTATAAGATTATAAGACTTGTATAAGCTAAGAAATGTAAAATTTGCCGACTCTATCTGGATAAAGTTTGCTAATCCTATGCTAATTGTACATACAACTCAGTTTTTGTTTTCTGGCACAATATGGTTTCTGGAAACAAAATTGCGTTAGACGTGCATTCTACACTCTATATCACACAACTCAGTTCTCTCTCTCTCTCTCTCCAGTGCCATCCACACCGGCTTAACTTAGATCTCATTTCAAAACAAACCATTTTAATAATTGACTAAAATATAAAATAAAACAAAAAAACTAAAATATTTTGAATGACTTTTTATAAAAAAATATGTAATTATATGGTGATTTCTTGACTTTTTGATTGTTTAGACTTCTTTAACTTTTGCACTAAAATTGGAGCTTGCCAAACAAGGCCCTGTTCCAGGGAAACTAAATTAGAGACTTACATAGTAGCATCATCACAAGAAAGTCCATTTTTGAAGAAAGGCATGCTATTCTATTTGAGTTTGTAAAACTAGAATTTCCTAGCCGTTGAAACAACCAAAATACAGATTGAATGCCATGGCAATGAACACAGTTAGCATGGACTCCAGGCTTTTCACAAGGAACTCAACCCTCTCAATCAACTCAGTAACCTATCTTTCATCCCCACAAGTTCTTTCCAATTGGGGTTAAAAAAAAACAAAAAAAATAGCATCGAGAAACTGAGCATCAAAAGAAAATTGGGCTCACGAACCCAGTAAATATAAATATATTTGCCGCCTTGGAGAAAATAGAAGGGGCTAGCCAGCTAGGTTGTTAACTATAAGAATTTGTGTTAGCGCCTAATGCAAAGCGTCTTCTGGTTCCAGTTCCAACCCTCCTATCCTTTGTTTGGGAAAGGCATGGGCATCTAGGGGACACTTGCATTTCTTCTGTAACTCGTTGAACCTTTCCACATCAAAATTGCGCCTCTTGATGAGCTTCCTTCGCCTCGACAGAAAAAGCCTCTTCCTTAGGTCTTGGTAAGTTGGGTCTCTCGAAGTAAACAGGAAGTAGGCATAACCTATGACTAAGCCAGTGGTGGTGGTGAAAAATGCAATTGGCTCCATAACATCCCATGAGAATTCCCAGAATGTAAGACGAAAGAAGAGCCCGACCTGCATGATAGCCAACCCTAGCCCTGACCAGAGGATGCGCCGGACCTGCTTATGTGCCAGCATGTCGATTTCTTCCATCTTCTCCTGGAGCTTCTTTAGCTCATCCCTCCTGGGGTCGTCTTCAGGTGTCAGGGCAAGGGGCACTGCTCTTCTAACCAGATCCACCACCTGAATACATAGAAGTAAATGGAACAACAAAAATCAATTTAAGTAATAATATCAAATATGTAATAAACAGAAAGGACCATGAATGTAAGAATTGTGTGATTCATGATTAGATTCATACGTTTTGATATGAGTTTCAACCAAAAAGATGTTTCACCCCTCTATCAAGAAATAAAGAAGAGATCAATTAATTATATTAATGTACATAATTTTATATACATGTATATATAATTTAGTAATATTGATAATTCATTTTATTTTAAACATTGTATGTATTTTTACATGTATATATACATATATAAGAATATATTATTTTTTCATAAATTAAATTAGATTATATTAAATAAAGTGCTCTTATGATTCATGATTCACTATTGTAGCAAAACGATTCACGGTTCGGTTCACTATTTGACAATAATGGAAATGACAGATAAATTGGGAGGAAAAAAAACTGTTGAGACTCACTGAAATAAAAATTCATATTGTGTCAACAACTCAAGCCAATTTATCCCAGTTGGATAGTCGAAAAAAATCTGATCAACAGATCTAGGGCATTCAAGTAGGCTAAATAAAGAAAGAAACACACGATCCACGGGTCAAATGTTTCATTTCAACAGTCTAAGAGGTACACTTGCAGAAATCAAAATCACGATATGGAGAGAATAATCATAGAAATAATAAACCTCTAAGAAGGAAGGTTAAACTAAGAAGAAAAAGAAGAAGAAGAAGAAATGGCAATCATAATTGTGTCTAGTTGGACATGCACACATTATGTATGACAGGGCCAGCCCTGAGGCAAGGCGGGCAAGGCCGCCGGCTTGGGCCCCCCAAAATTCTGTCTGAAAAATAAAACCCCGAAATAATTTTAATGTTAAGTTATGTTTGGTTAATTATTTCAGTCTTAAGTTACGTTTGATTTATTAAAATAAAGTAGAATAGAGTAATCATTTCATCATAATGTCTATATTCACGTTTGATTTACTAAAAAGATTACAAACAAAATCATCATGCACCATTGTGAGAGAATAGTAATGTTATGAAGAGACTAAGAGATGACCGTTCCATTCAATTCAATTTTATTTCAGTGAATCAAACACTGCATTATAGTTTTATTAGTTTAAAAATGAAAGTTTAAACAAACAATTGAATTGATGAATTATTTAAAAATAATGGATAGTTACTTGCCAAATGTATGACTTGTTTACAGAATATTGTTTGACTATACGAGTTACAATTACTTCTGGAGAATTTTTTGAAGTTAATCAACTTTTACAATTTAATTTATTATGTCAAGAAAAGTGTGAATAAATTAATAGTGTTAACAATAACAAATTCAAAATTTATCTTAATAATTATGATTTATGTCAATAATTATGTGTCCCAAGTGCAACAAATTTATGGAAGGTACAAGCAAAAAATGAAAATAAATTGAAGATTGCTACTGTTTTACCAATATATATATTTTAAAATATGTATGAGAACCCGGGCCCCCCCCATCTTCTGAGTTCGCCTTAGGCCCGCAAAAAGTTAGGGCCGGCCCTGGTTGAGTGTACCTCATAACTTTGCATAAAACTCTCATTTTATGTCTAAAATACTCTACATTAGTTTGTAAACACAATTTTACTCTAAATAAATAAAGTACTTAAGAAATATGAAATCAAGCCATATTTTGGTACCCTCTTGAACATGACAATTAGATAATATGACACACTTAAACATAAACCTGTACACAACACTCGTACCCAAGTCCGGGGATCCATATAGGATATACCACACAAGAACTTGGCACCTTTTGAATTTTAACACAATTTAAATTGAGGCTATACCGGTAACTGGTTGCTGGAGTCTTAATCACTTGATTTGCAAGATATCACCTATTTTTTAAACTGATTCCATCTCACTCTATATGGCAGATAGAAGAGTACATCTTATGTCTAATGTTGTTGGGGACATTGCTTGGTGCAATGGCAAAAAGTTTGGGCTGTCAAGTGTGGTACACAGGTTCAAGTCTGAGAACAACTACTTCGTCCAATTAAAGGTAAAGGTTAGGAACACTAAGTAACATAGATAATTGCATCAATAATAATTTCACTCAAACTTCATTAATATGGTATTGTGCCTTTGATTGATCAAAGCATTTCATTTAACATAGATTGGGCTCTGTAGAGGGTTGCCAGCTGCATTTTCATCAGTTTGATGAAGGAGCTCTTAATCAGCTAATGAAAAGAACATAATTTTAGAGCTGTAAGCAGAAAGTTTTAGATAGCATCATAATATTGTAATGACAAAAAGGAAAAAATTAAAATAAAAAACTACAAGGTAAGAGCAGAAAAAACAATTGGGAGGGGGAAAGGAGGATAAGCAAGAAGCATAGGACAAAGGCTTGAATAAGTAATAATTGTATGCAACCAATCGAGTGAAGCGATTGCCAGATACAGAGATTAATCAAAACGGGGTTTGAAACATCATCACACAATTAGCATTTGGGTATATCACATGATGTGACACAAAAAGGAATACAATATCAGGATAAATGCAATAATATTGCAATACTGGCATCAAAATTCTAAAAAAAAAATACTTACAACCAAACCACCTAAGACAAAAAGTTTAAATCAGCTCACCAGAATGAACTTTTGGTGAATGTTTGTTCTTCATTTCATGCCTTGGACAACAGAAAGTTGTAAAACTAGAAAAAAAAAAAAAAAAAAAAAAAAAAAAATGCATAGCAGAAGAGAAAGACATTACTAACTTATAAACACGGATAGATCATAGAAAACCATAAATTCCCAACTGCAAAAATGAACAGATAAAGGCTTTGTTGATATGATGGAAGTCATATGAAAATCGCATACTCTACAGTTGAAATCCCTCTGCAATTCTTAGGCTTTCAAATGCCGACAGAGCTTCAAAAAGGTTGGCTTATCATACAGAAAACAAATCCTTTTCTACATCGCAACCCCAATCTGATGCCTGGAAATTCTCTACATATTGAATACCAAACAAATTGGCCGCAACGCCAAGTAGTACAGACAGAAATTCATGAATCCAACAGAATCAATTCCTGGATTCTCAGCCTCAACATGTTCTCATCGATGGCTTTTTTTTTTTTTTTTTTAAATTTTTTTTGTTGCTCTCATCTCTTCGTCTGCTTGAGCGTTGACATAATCAAGACTCAACATTGGGGGTCTACAAAAGAATTGGTAGCACCAAACCAATTCACTTCAAATTGAAACCGCAGTTTATTATCACTTTAAATGGAAGCGAAAAAGAGTAGAGAATTAAAGGGAACACATGATCTATTCCATTGCAAGATCGAATATCCTTTTTGTAATTCCCAATCAGAGGCCCCACAAAAATTACATTTAAAAGTGAAATGCATGATTCCCCCAGACTTTTGTGACTAATAAACACACAAATTTGGAGAGAAAGAGAGAGAGAAGTACCTTATCGGGATGAAGATAGACTTTGTCTCTGAAGAGAAGAACAACACCGGCCTCATCAAGAACACGGGCGAAAGCAGCAGCTTCGTGGCGAGATTTGGCAACGCCCATACTCTCACAGGCTTGGAGGAGCTCCGAATAGCAGATCACCTCTTTCTCTTCACCCCCTAGCTTCATCTTCAACGCTTCCACATTTACCAATCTCATCAGCTTCTTCGCCTCTGCAAACGACATACTACTATTATCCTCCCCTCCGACCACATCACCACCACTTCCGCCGCCGCCCGACTCCGTTGCAAACGATGCACACACCGCTCTCAGCCCTAACGCCGCCTTCGCCTTCGGTTTGTACCTAACCGCCGACGACAGACTCTGTTTCAGGAAAATACACGACCATCTCCACATCATCTCTCTCTCACACGATCAAATTTATTTTCTCTCTGTTTATGTATATCTATCTATCATCTGCTGTTTCCATAACGTCAAGTAACTGATTTGAATGCCTTGGATCTCGAAGACTAGTGGGTGTGAGGGGAGAGGAGAAGAGAGGGAGAGAGAGTAAAAGATGGAGGGCGGAAGTGGGGCGAGAAAAACGGGGCGGACAATTTGACCCATGATGTGTCCGTTAATGATGTATTTGTTTAGAAAGATTAATTGAATTAAATTTGTATATTATATTTGTTTAATTATAAAATTAGATGTCTAAATTAAATTATTTTATTAAATCTTATATATTTATTTAGTCAAAAAATTGAATATTATATATTTATTTAGTCAAAAAATTAAATATTTAGATTAAGCTGTCTTATTGAATCCGACAAGTCCAAGACCTCATTGTCATGGAAGCCCTTTCTTTATTTCTGTTTGCGTTGAATCAACCTGCTTTATGGACAAGCGGAAGACCTCCTTGTATCGTATTTTATTTAATTTTTAGTTAAGATTTTTATATTTTATTTTACTTTACTTAAATATAATTAAAATTAATATAAATAAAAAATTGAAGGCAAAAAATAGGATAAAAAATATCATTTTGACCTTTTACTCCAGTGACAGAATTATTTCACTTTTTTTTTATCCCACACTCTTCTTTTTTTTTTTTTTTTTTTTTTGATTCAAATGAAGGTTAAACAGCAGCAAAGGAAAACAGAGATAACATGAAAGGGAACTCAGTCCCTCCTAGACTAGCAGTCACCATGTCTGCTATAAGTGCAGAATGGAGAACATTGGGAGGCTCTTCTAAATAAACAAAATGCTCAGATTGGCTGGCTCCTAAGTTGGCAAGAACATCAGCACATGTGTTGGCTTCTCTTGGGATGAAAGAAATTCTGCATTTGCATCTTCTGAGGAGAAAGTTGGCATCCTCAATCAAAGCTCTGTAAGGGCAAGAGCTGGCAGCGCCATCAGAGATCAGCTGTCTTGCCTCCTGGGAATCTGTTTCAAGCTCAATATTAACCAAACCTTTCTGCATTATGATGGTGAGCCCCCGGTAAAGACCCCATAGTTCGGTTTCCAAACTCGTGCAACTCCCCAGGTAACCATGGTAGCCCTACAGCCAAGTTCCCACTTCGTTTCGTAGTAAACCACCATATCCAGATTGGCCTGGGTCTCCTCTTGAGCTGCCATCAGTGTTCAATTTCAGTGACCCTGCAAGAGGTGCAAACCAAAGAGTTAGTCGTGGTGCTGAGTAATATGGATGAATTGGGTTTAGGTGAGACTCTTGGATTTCTTGGGCCTGTTGAATAATTCTTGCTGTGCTACCAGATGCAGACTGGAACTGATCTTCAAACACCTCATAAAACACAATAATTCTACAAATAAAAAATTAATAATCTAATTTGTATTTTTTGAATCACACGTCCACCCATCCATCGCGTGCCTATTCGGCAGTGCTAGGGGAATTGAATTTTCGAGGCGAGGCATTCCTCTCTCTTCCTCTTTCTTTATTTTTTATTTTATATATATTTTTTATTTGTTGGGTTGTACTTTATTTATTTATTTATTTGTCTGGATGCGTTGGTTTAGTTAGAGCATCTCCAACGCTGTACTTCTTTTTTCATCAAATTTGAAGAAGAAAAGGACGATTTTCTCAATTTGATACGAGGCGCTCCAACGGTGAGCATCAAAGTGAAATTGGGGAGGTGGTCGACCGGCCGGTTGACCAACCGGTCGACCGGCAAAGGCAATTTTTTTTTTAACTGTTTGAACTGTTTTTGACCGGTTTGAACCCATGTATTTCAAAGAGAACCGGGCGACCGGTTGGTCAACCGGCCGGGCAACCGGCTGGTTGACCGGTGTACCACTTTCAACGGTCAGTAACAGTGATTTAGTAAAATCTGTGTCTTGGTCTCAGTTTGATGTTTTGTTTGCTAAATTCTCATTTTGATATGAGTTTGGTGCAACGGTTGGAGCTTGAAAAAGTGGGTTTTTCATCAAATTTTGAATCTGATGCTGGGTTTGGTTCACTGTTGGAGATGGTCTTATTTTTTGGAAAGGTAGGGTGGACATCCCACATTGGACTTGGTTTGGCATAATTAAAAAAAGTTAAAAAATTAAAAAAGTTACTATATTATTTAAGTCACATCATCTTATTTCAATCATATCACTTCTCCATTATATCACTTCAAATCCAACCCATACCCAACCCATATTTCATAAAAAGTCAAAAAGTGCACTTATTTAGGACACCCCACACAATCCCTCTGGATTAGGTTGGTTGGATAATAAAATTGATTAATCAATTAGACTGCTGGTTAAAATTTGTTAATTCTATATAATTTTATACGAGTTCATGCTATATTTTTATTCCTAATTAATTAGTTAATTTTATCATCTAACCAGTTCAACCCAACTCACTCACCTTATCAAACCACATAGGCTGAGTACGTGCGAAATGCCTAGTTTTTTGGCACACCTTTACACATAATCACCCTTCAAAAAAAAAAAAAAAAACGGAACCAACACAGCTCAACAAATATAAAATAATAATAAAAAAAAACACAGTCCAACAAATAGAAAAGACAAAAAAATAAAATAACAACTAAAGCAGCACAGTCCAACAAATAAGTAAAAAAAATTCAAGGCATTCGAGCCTCGGCCATTAGAGGCCAAAACATTTCCCCTATGTAGGAGTGTGAAAATGGCCTGTGGCCCATGGACTGCCCGAAGCCCGCCCACTACCTGAGGTGGGCTTGACCCGTTTAGGTCTGAGCCCAAGCCCAATTCGAGGTCTTGGGCCTGGGCTATCGTTTTGAAGCCTGGCTTGGCCCGTGGCCCGGTCTATCGACCCACTCAAGGCCCACTCAAAAGCCCAGCCCGAGGCCCAGTCCGCTCGAGGCCTAGTGTTATTTTTAATGGAAAATAATAAAATTTTGATAGAAAAAATAAAAAAATTTATTTAGGCTCGTCCAAAGCCCAAGCCTAGGCTCTGGCCTAGCGGCCCGGCCAAAGCTCGAATACCCCTGGGCTTGGGCTTGGGCCTAGGCTTAGTTTTCTGGCTTGTGGGCCTGGCCTGGCCCAATTTTTGGCTGGAGCCCGCAACCCGACATGGGCTGGGCCAAAATTGCACCCCTGCCCCCATGCGTATTTGTATTTAAGCAAGGTAAAAATGATATATCTCTTTAATTTAAGAGTTCTAAAAGAACACTAATAATGTAAAAAAAAAAAAAAAAATCAAAATTAAAACATCACCTCACATAAAATTCACACACTAATTAAAGTTATTAAAGCTCTTAATTAGAGCTCACAATCTTTCTTTTTTTATACGGTAGTGCTACATATATTAATTAGTGTACTAACTAAGTGTACTAATACTAATTATGACATTATTATTAACTCTACTTATTAATCACATGATAAATATTAAAATTTCTTAAATTATATCACATTATTAATTAATATATTAATTAACACATATAATATTATTCTTTTTTTTAAACGGAATAGGTAGGTAAACCACTCGTCTACGAGTTGGGATCCCCTCCTTGCAACTCTTCCTTGCAACGGTTGAGATTAGCTGTTGCAATATCTAACGGCTGATTTCAATTTCTTTATTTATTATTTATTTTTTTTTATGGCCGTTGGATATTGCAACGGCTGATCTCAGCCGTTGGATATTGCAACGGCTGGAGGATTGCAAGGAGGAGTTGCAAGGAGGGGATCCTAACTCCTCGTCCACTGGTTGTAGTAGGGCTCTTTGTCAATAAATGGACGCGGTTTTCCTTATCCCAATGGCTCTCCCCAACTGTCCCCACATCGCTCAGTTTTTAAGACAAGTTGTACTATTGGTGTTGAGTGTAAAAAACATAATTACGTGTAAGTATTTGTGCCTTTATAGAGTAGAATACGGGGTCCCCAGTGTGACCTTGCTGTGTTTCCTGTCGTGCCTAAAATGATACAGTTTCACTCTTTTCTTTTTAAAATTTATTTATTATGTTTTTATTATATTTTTGACGTGATAAATTATACTTTACTTTTATATTTGGTCATTTTTTTACTTTAATTCTTAAAATTTATTTTTTTATTTTAGAGTTTAGGATTTAATTTTTAATTTTTTTTTAATTTTAGGGTTTAAGGATAAATTTTTTTATTTTATTTTAGAGTTTATGGTTTAGGGTTTAGAGTTTAATTCTTAAAATTTATTTTTTTTATTTTAAGGTTTAGGATTTAGGATTTAGGATTTAGGGCAAAGAGTAATTTATCATGTCAAAAAACATAATAAGAACATGGAAAAAAAGAAAAGAAAAAAAGAGGGTGAAACTGTGCCATTTTAGGCACAGCAGAAAGCACAACAATGGCCCTGTGCCCTATAGAGTAAGGACGTAATTCAATAATATATTTATACTATCTCTAATCGTGTATTAAATTTATTATCAAATTTAAATTTGATAAAAAAGAAGTCATTTTTAGTTCCAACGTTTTCATCAAATCAATATCAAATCGAGAATATTAAAAATGTTTCACCAAATAGAAAATATCTAGAGCTTTTAGCATTTTATTGTTTGGTGCAGTTGATTTTGCAAAACCGAATGACCGGCCGGACGTTCGGCCGGATGTCCCCCGGTCATCCACTGAGTGTTAGAAAACTCATAGCAAAGCATACTAAAAGTGGGAAAAGATTACTGTTGCCGGTCGATTGACTGGACTTTTGCCCGGCCGTTCTCTCGGTCTATTCATGTGTTGATGATAACCAAAAATGCTCCGTTGAAAGGTTGAATATCAGATAAAATATTTATTTAAATTTAATAAAATAAATGATATACTGTTAAAGATGTCTTTACGCATGTATTAAAATTTGTTGGGACTTACTAATATATATATATATTTTTTATCTTTATAAAAAAGGAGAAAAAAAAAAAGAGGAAAAAGTAAAAAACAATAATGATAGTCTTGTCTCATTGATTCCATCACACTCAAGCTCACCCCCTTTCTCTAGGATAAAAAGTAAGACATTCAAATGCGGCTTGGGCATGAGCCAGGTCTTACATACGTTGACATTGTAACTCAGCCCTTGCCCATGGTTGAAGACACTCAAGAAAGAAGAATAGCTTGTCTTTCTCAGACATGTCACGAATATCCAACATAAGCCCAAAGAACTGCTTGACATACTCACGGATGTTGTGTGCTTGAGATCACGTAGAGCACGTCTAGCATTCTATTCCACATTCATTCTTTGGAAAGAACTGGAGCTCATGCTTGAGCTGCTCCCAAGTCTCCATACAGTGCATAATTCCAAAAAGGAAGTTCTAGTCAACACTGTCATAAGCCTTCATTAAGCCCAGTTTGATGGCACATCTAGGGGAACCTTGATCTCAACCCCCCTCCCTTCTCACTAATTGGATATTGCGTCGAGAGAAGCTATTTGGTGGTGTTAAGGTATGGTCACGTGGTATTAGGATTGTAAATAAGTTGAGTAGGGTTTTATTAATTGAGTTCGAACTTAGTTCAGATCGAATCAATTTGGCTTGATAAGATTTTTTTTATATCATTTATATTATTTAAATAAAAAATATTATTTATATAATTTAATAAATAAATAATATATTTATGCTATTATTTATATATATATTTATATATTATTTAATATATAAATAATACGTTTATTATAATTTAAATAAAGATAAACAATTCGAACTTATTCAAACTCGAGTTTAACTCGTTTATTAAATGAGTCGAGTTGAGCCAGCCAGCTTGTAAGTAGCTTGGTTTATTTGCAACCATATGTGGTGTTTGTGTATGTCGTGATTGGTGGAAAAGGTAAGATTCATAATTTTTTATTGGGTGATTGAAGAACAATAAAGGGTATGATAGTTTGTGATTGGTCAAGGCATGACCATGTAGCAGGGGTGTGCACAGTGCCATTTGAGTTTAAAAATATAAATCAAATCGTGAATGACAGATCAAAAAATAACCAAACCGGTTTGAGCTATTTCAATTTGCTAGTTGATTAAAGAATAATCTTAAACAATTATTAAGCATTTACATAATATATATAATACTAATTTGCATAATATTTTTCATATATAACACTAACTAATTTTATATATTATTTTTTATATATATAATACTAATTTGTAATAAATTTCATATTTTAAATCTCTCACACATTGATTTTTTACTTTGATATTTTAGAAAAGGTAATATATATGTATTAATTATAGCAGAGCGAGATAATTTCGAAGGCAAATTATAAATTATGTATCAAATTAAAACGCGATTAGCGAGCGAATCGGCATGAATTGAATGATATTTGCACAACTCTACCACGTAATGTACCTGAACCACGAAATATTTTTTTTTACAGCTAAGGTTTTAGCAAACCTACTAACTAACAACCTAATTTAGGAACTTGGTTAGAACTTAAAAATTGACTTTTAACTTATTTTAGATCATAACAGCTCTTTATTTTTTTATATATAATTTTTAAAAAAAATTTAAAAATTAACTTTTAACCATCTTTTCAAAATAAGAATGTACCCATTCAAGCATAATACATAAGTCTAAGTTTACTAATTGTTATTGTGTTACACTACTTTGTACAAACCCATAGGGGATGCTCTTATAGGCATCACGTATGCTAATAAATCCCATCTAAAAAAAAGTATGATAATAATTATTTTTGACAATTTACACTTACCTCTCTTAATTATTTGCTGAAATATAGACCTTTTCCATGAATTTGAGAAAATGACATGCACTTTCTTGGATGGGCCTTAAAACTTAACTCCATTAAGAGAAAATAGCAAAAGACAAAAATGTCTAGATATGTAAAAGTTTAGAAGAAAAAAAGAAAAAAAAGAAAACACACACAATTTTGAAAAAACACCCCCCTATTTTCCTCCTTCCACTCCTAATTGCCACCATGATCCACACTTAACCACTACCTTCACCAATTCCCAATCATTCACCAAATCCATATCATTGTCAACCACCCAAACCCTAACCTAAACCCACCACACTTAACCACCACCTTCACCAATTCCCAATCATCCACCATCCATATCATTGTCAACCACCCAAACCCTAACCTAAACCCACCACAACCACAACCACAACCGCAACCACAACTACCACCCACTATCATCATCGCTGTAGTTACTTCTCTTACCACCCATAGTCGTAATCACAACCATTCAACACTATCGAACCCTACTACAACACCCAAATATATATATATAGAGAGAGAGAGAGAGAGGGAGAAGAAGAAGAAGAAGAAGAAGAAGAAGAAGAAGAAGAAGAAGAAATGGATCTAGATAAGTAGAGATGTTATACAAGCCAAACTACTTGAGTTCGATTTGTGTTTGACTCATTAAAACTTGTTCGATATTGGTTCATTATATAAACAAACCAAGCTTGAATACCTTTTAAAGCACATTAAGCTTTCAAATCAAGCTTGAACAACTTATTACTCGACTCAATGAGCTTATAAGTACTATAAAAAAATTAAGCTATTCGAGCTCGATTTATGTTCGGCTCGTTAAAAGCTTGCTCAAGATCGGCTCGTTATGTAAACAAACAAAGCTTGAATACATTTTGAAGTTCATTAAATTTTTTAAACTAAACTTGAATACATTTTGAAACTCATTAAAATTTTCAAACCAAACTTGAATAACTTGCTATTCGGCTCATTTTCAGTCCTGGGATTTGGGGGGTTTCCTAGTTGGATGGAACGGGGCTAAGGGATCAAAGATGGGGTGCGACGATGGCATCAGGTGGCGCTAGGGTCAAATGAGGTTGCAGTTGAAGATAATGATGGCTCGATGGTCAAAATCATGACTCTGGGTGGTGCTAGAGGGTTGTGGCATCGCGACATGATGGTAGTATTAGAGTGTCAGATTCAATGTGTTAGGTGAGAGTTGTATCGGAGGGTGGTGTCTAAGAAAGAAGATGAGGGAAAAGTCAGAGAAAGAACGGAAAAGAGAACCCAAATTCAAAGAGAGAGAGAGAGAGAGAGAGAGAGGAAACATCGGATTGGATTGATCCGTTTTTACAAGGTTAACCCATTTCTTAAGGGTAAAATATGAATTTTAATCCAAAATATGCTTACATCATTGTATTCCATCCATATCTCTAACGGTATGGGGTTAAGTGTAATGTGACTCAAATGTCAAGCGAGGCTTGTGTCATTTTCTTAAAACAGAGTAGAGTTGTGTAATTTTAACAATTGTCATGGAAGGTTTGTGTAGTTTATCTAATTATTTTTTAGCAAATTACACTAGAAGTGCATGTATATATATTTGTGTGTGTATCATTTTAGTTATTATAATTAAATTGGGAACATTTTGATAATAAATTTTAGATTTTGTCTCAATGTAATCTAATAAATGATGCCATTACACTATGTTTGGATTGAAAGATGTAGTGAGAAAAGAAAAGAAATGGAGAGAATGAGATTTTTCATTACTTGTTAGATGACTAATGAGGTGCGTAACGGTGAGAAAGACAAATCACTCTAAACTAAAGTTTTATTTCTCACCAAAAGTAGTGAGATTTGGTGAGAAACCAAAATTGATCTTTACAAAAAATTTATAATACCTAAACAAATACAAAGCAAGTAAAATAAAAGGACACATGTATCATCTTTAAATCATTGTCCATCTAAACAAAATGGTGAAAAACCATAATAATTTCTTTTCTTTTCTAACCTACTCCAATTATTTCCTTTATTTTCTCATCTCATGATAAGATTTTGACCACTTTTTAATAATAAAATTGACAAATTACACACACTCCTTACCTCCAACCCCCAACCCTGTTTCCTTTCCCATCCCAACCTCTAACGCTAACCTTTCTACTTTTCATAGCCTCTTGACAATACATCCCTTCATTCTTCTATTCTTAGTGTCATTTCTCTCTTTCTCTCACAGCTCCTCAATGCCACCTCTATTCCCAAACCCCTCATCCATCAACCTTCCAATTGCACCTTTTATCCCTGTATTTTGTATATAGAAAAATATATATTTATATGTATATATTTTTTTAGTGATTTAGGTCCCATTTGGAAATAGTATTTTTAGCCAAAAAGTCAAAAAGTCACTATAAGTTATCACATCTGTCCTAGGTCTAAAACTCGACTTGAACCCACTTGTGTAGATACCTTGACACACTTTCAGGCTTATGAATTGATGGATTATATTGTTATTTGATTGGTTGAATTAATATGATGGATGTTTAGGGCACAACACTCTTGTTAAATTTTGTTTTGGGAGTGAGAACGAAAAACAGAGGCATAGAAACACATTTGCAATCAAACCTACCTCGAAATTGGCTGTACGAGCAGCCGTTATGCAGTGAGGGCTAGGCTAGGTGCCGCACGAGCGGCCAATGCTTGGGATAGGAGACATGGCTTCACCTTAGGGTAGTATTTTTAGGACCCCTTTATGATATTTCTGATCCAACAACCTCGACCTTGTTTGGTTTGTTTTTGAGAAAAAAATTTTAGAGAAAATTTTCTAAAATTTTGTTTGGTTGAGTGATTTTGGAAAAAAATTTCCAAAATCACTTTCTATCTCCTACATATCGATCAATAACTTTTTTTCTCTCCTCTCTCCTTCTCAATCACTTTTTCTGTCACACACATTTATTCAACTATAACAAAATATCAAATCATCCCAAATTTCCACACTCCAAAACTATTTCCAAAATATACAACCAAACAAACCAAAAAAATTTCTAAACTCTTTCCCCAAGATTTTTTTTGAAAATTTATCTCTCAAAACCAAACTAAACACACCCCATCTCTTATTTACTCATATCTCTCTCTCTCTCTCTCTACATTTACTTTGTCCACCATAACTCCATAGTTTCAACCTTGATTTTGGAACATTTAGAGTTGGAATTGATCTATGACTCGAACGACAATATTGTAAAGCTCGACGAGGGCTTCGAGATTCGAACTAAAAAGTCGATTTGGTTGTTGTTCTAAGAGTTGTTGTCTGTTCTTCGCTTCAAGAGGCAGGGTTTTATTTCATTTTTTCAATGTGAGCTTGTGGATGTATCGATATTTTCAGACAATGTATTTGAGTTGTTGTTGGAAATTTTGAGAAAATAACATGCGGGGTTAGGGTTTTGTGAAATTTGTTGGGCGATTCCCTCTATTTTTGCTATCAAATCTATCTACTCTATATAGTATTGCCTGTGGATACTAAAAATTGAGAAAGTCCCAATTTGAGAAAAAGCCCTAAATGTTAAGATTTTGTAAATTGAGAAATTAATGTTGAAATATCGAAATTGATAATGATATATTGAAAATCATAATGTCAACTTGAAATTGAGATGCATATTGACATTGGAAATTTATGACTATAATCTTAGAAATTATATTGTTGATTAGAGATGATTGTTGGGCCATTGTTGGGAATTAAATTGTTGTGGAAATTTTGTTGTAATTGCATTGTTGTGGAAATTGATATAGTAGGATATTGACAACCACTTTCATTATATTATCAAATTGTTGGTTTTATGAGAATGAAAATCCGTTATTGAACAGAGGTGCATGAAACACGTTTTTACGAGAATTAAACATTGCATTGTTGCATTGGTTACATTAAAATATTATGGTTTTAATTGGTTATTTGTGGTGAATCCGGGTCATGTATAGATGAGAGATTAATTTGGCTTGATAGTCTATGGTAAAAGACTGAAAACCTACGCGGTGTAGGTGCCGAAGTCTTTCTTGTTAGCAACTGGTAAATTTGGTGAGTTTAGGTGACGTTTAGCGATAATCATTGGCAAAATGTAGTGCTTTAATGCACTAGATTAGGTGGTGCTTAGTGTGTGGGTGATTTTCCGACCGCACTGCCAACTTAGTATTCAGTAGGAGAGCACTGGTAGAATAGATGACGCCTGTCTAACCTGCAACAGAAAGAGAAGATTCCGGCGGTGGTTCGTTCACCCGGGGGCACTCCGACGATCAAGTCAGTATATTTCTCAAAGATAATCAATAGTGCTAATCTCACTATTCAGAATACAAATTGCGTACCTTAGACTCGCGGGGGTGCCTCTCTTTTATAGTTAACTCAATCCTAGTCCCGATAGAAGCCTGACTTCTATGGACTCCTATTCAGTGCTTACTTTGGACTCCTCAAGAGATAAGGATAGACTCCCTAAGAACATTATCCTTATCCATCTTGAAGTCTTTTCTCATTCTAGGACTCTTGTCCCTTATCCGCTTATCTCAGATTCTGATATCTTTGGAGATTACCTCGGCCACGCCGAGATCATCTCGGCGTTATGACCAGGACATGTGGCACCTCGGTTGATACATCGGCGTCACCTTGCCACGTGTTGGTACTCAAAAATATATCCCCACAACTGCCCCCTAGGTTCTATTACCTCGGTATTCTGAGGTGATGGAACCTATATCGGTACCTCATTCCAGTACGTCGGCTTAAATCATTTTAGCCGAGATCATTGTTTAAGGCCGACATGTCTCCCTTAAAGAACAAGAATTCCAGTGAATTCCTTCACTCGTATGAGCTGTCATGCATCACTATTCAATCGCTTCATTCACGCGTCTTATCTTCATTGGATCATGCCTGTGACGTGCCTGTAAGCCGTCTTGCGCCTGCATGCGCCGTCTGACGCATTCGCTGCTCTAGGCGCATTAACTGCCCTTTTTTGCCGTCGTTTCAAGTTTTAACAAAAACTTTTCCTTCTTCTTTCATTTCTTCACTTTTCATTCGATACTCTTGCTTTTTCTCTCTCTTACTTTTTTCTCTTGAATCCGCCATTGTTCCAGACTTCAAGCACTACAACTGCCTTCATTCCTCCCTCTTGGTGAAGCTTTCGCCTTTCTGTTACTTCTGTAACCGTCGCCTAACTTCGGTGATCTTCATACCGGTTTCACTTTTTCTGGTAAGCCACTGTTCCTTTCATTTTCAATTCTCTGATGCTCTTTACTACTTGTTGCCATTACTGCTTTGTTTAAACATTCGAGTTGTGAATCTCATATCTGAGTGTGTTTATTCCACGATTTTACCCTTGCCCATGTCTTGAATACACGCATTGTTCACCATTTTCTTGCACTTTTGCCACTGTTCTTGACCTTGTACCCCTTGTAGTCACTATGTTCTTGATAGTCCATCTTTGTTCTTGATTATGAAACTTGTTCTTGTTTTCTGTTTTTTATGTCTTTTCCAGATTTGTGCTTTCAATCTTCGTTTCCATAGACTTAGGTTTGGGATTTGTCTGTAGAACCCACAATTTAGGAAAAAACTGAAACCTGCATTTACCTAAGTGATTGCTGAGGTCCCAATAACCCTTTCAAAACATCTTCTGAAATCCAACCCCTTCGATTAAGCCGATATCATGGGTATGTGGAAACATAGGGTAGACACCCTATCCAAACTAGAATTCTTTAGACAAGAGTTTGAAATCCCAGCCGACGTCCATCTGAGGTTAGCTGGGGATGATGACTCCATCATGCCTACTGATGACTCCATGCCTTTCCCTGTGGTAGCCTTCTTTGAGTGTGGACTTCGGCTCCCATTCAACACCCTTTTCCGTGAAATACTTCATTATTACAAGTTGAACCCAATGCAACTTTCCATTAATTCCTATCGAACCATCAATGGTATCATAGCCTTAGTCAAACAAGAAAACGCTAGGATCACATTAGCCGACATCCAATATTGCTACACTATGTGTGGCCTCAAAAAAGACACCGGCTACGTTTATTACCTCAAGCCGAGGTCCACTGAATACAAAATCGTTGCCGACCTCCCTGACTCCAACAAAGGAGCTGAGGACGATTATTTCATTTCTTCAGGGAACTGGGAGTTCGCCCTAGATGAAGACCTCCATCTCTTCCCTTTCCCTTGATCAGTCTTTGTAGAGGGCAATGGTAAGAGCCCTGCATTCATACCTACTTGTTTTTTAAAGTCTTTCATACTTTATCTATTTCTTAATGTCTGCTTTTCTTGCAGCTGTTCCTAAGCCACCAAAAAAACTTTCGCCAATCCTTCATTCCCAGCAAGGATTTGAAGAAACTTTTGGACTTGCCAGTCCATAAACGGAAGGTGCCTCTGCTTCTCAATTTCATTCCAACATACAAGTTAGCTCTGCCCGACGTCCCTAGGAGGAAGAAGAAAAGCCTTTCTCCACCCTCTGCCACAACTCCACAAACCGCGTCCATATCTCGGACAGACCAAGGATCAACCTCTGATCTAGTTGAGCAACCGTCAACCTCGGCTCCATACTTGATTCCAATATCCCAACGCCGTCGTCGACGCCGAACAGTTTCTTCTGTCGAGATGGGTCGCCCAAAACCAGTTGCCAAAGATCTCCTGGCTAACATTCCAACTGATGTTGATGCCCAACCAATTCCAACCCAGCCTTTAAAGCCAAAAAGAATAAAAAAGGTTCAGCCAAAGGCTAAAGTTACTCAGATTGAGTCTGAGGATACTTTGTTGATCTCCAAGTTGGCTGAGAGTGACAAATCTCAACCATCTGCTGGGAAGAGGCGCTCTGAGGCCCAACCATCCGAATCGCTAAAATCAAAAAAGCCGAGGTTATCTTCTGCAACAACCTCGGGGTCTCAAAAACATGCTGCCCCCTGGGCCCCAAAAATCACTTTGGAGAATAAGCCAGTCTTGGCTACCGATAGTGCCGATGACATCAACAGCGGCGTAGCGCTCAGTACCGCTTTACTTCTGCCGGCGATCTCGATTAGAATGCCGAGTTGAGCGAATATGAAAATTTTGCTCTGATGCTCCAGGGTTCTGTTCAAGTGAGTGTCCTTACCTGGCAATTTTTTCCTTTCCTGTACTTTAGAAGATTTTGCAATAACTTTTGTCTTGTGTTTTTTCAGGCCATTCAGCATGTCCATTCTTTCTCTGTTCAATCTTTTGAAAATCGGGAGAAGTTGATCGAGATGAAGAGGGAGTTCTCTACTCTTCAAAAAGCCAACAAAAGCCTTCAATCGAAAATGAAGAAGTTAGAGGACCAGGCCGAAGCTGCCATCAAGGCTCAAACCAATGCCGAAGAGAAGGCTGATTCTGTTGAGGCCATTAGGAAGGTTGCTGAGTCCCAAAAAGAGAGGCCGAGGAGTAGATGGCCCAGGCCCAAAAAGAGATGCAGGAGGCCTTGGCTACCAAAGAGGCTGAAATCAAGGATGCCAACGAGAAGGCGTATGCCCAAGGCATGGCCGATGTCACGGAGGCCTACAAAAAGCAAGTGAAGGAGGCATGTAACAAGGGTTTCACCCTTGGTTGGATGTCCCTTCTAAAAAAAGCTTAATGTCCCTGAGGACTCGCCTTTGAGAAACGCCGATGCCATTTCTCTTCTATTCCCTCCAACTCCAACTCCAGCTCAATTTGATGATGACTCCGAATCTGAGGAGGAGACCTTGGTGATAAAGCCAAAAGATGCTGATAGGGCCAAGTCCCCTTCTCAGAGTGAGCAAGTCCTAGACTTGACTCAAGATAAAGAGGGTGATGAGGTTCTCAAAGATGCTGCTCCTGAGAAGACATCAGCCGACGTCACCTTTGCTGACAAGAGCCTTGACGAAACCCTTGCCCAAATTGATGCCGAGCTCGCGGCGGAAAAGGCTGCTGAGGCGTCCTCTCAACAATCGTCTGAACTTCAAACTCAACCAACTGCTACTGCTGAAGAGCCTTAGTGTTTTTTTTTTTTTTTTTTTTTTTTTTTTTTTTTTTTTTTCTTTCTTTCTGAAGTAATGTAAAACTCTTTACATCATCGACGTTCTCTTAATACAACTCTTTTGCTTTTGAATGCTTGCATGTTTGCCTTGTATGTTTTCATACTTAGAATATTTTGCATATCTTCAATATACACTTCAATCCTTGTGTAAACTTCTCGGGGTGACACACCTCGGTTGTACAAACTGATGATTTATCTCGGCAAGTACCTAACTACCTTTCTCGGCGTAATCTTGGTTTCACTTTGTAAATATAAAATTTCAACAAGTGTTTAACCTTAGTCTTCAATCTTGTAAATTGTCCACAAATTTCAACAAGTGTTAGACATCATCTCGGTTTAATTTCAACTTGTAAATTGTCCACAAATTTCAACAAACAAGTGTTAAACAATGATTTCGGTTTAACTTCAACTTGTAAATTGTCCACAAATTTCAACAAGTGTTAAACAATGATTTCGGTTTAACTTTAACTTGTAAATTGTCCACAAATTTCAACAAGTGTTAAACAATGATTTCGGTTTAACTTCAACTTGTAAATTGTCCACAAATTTCAACAAGTGTTAAACAATGATTTCGGTTTAACTTTAACTTGTAAATTGTCAGAAATTTCAACAAGTGTTAAACATATTCTTCTTCTCTCTGCCCCCTAATGTGAACCTGAGTTCCACTTGGGTTCTCATTATGCATGTATTCTAGAGACAATGTCAAGTATCTTGAAAAGAGAACCAGTGAATCTTTATTTATTTACTTCGGCAAATGGCAAAGGAACAAAGAAATTCTAATGATAGAAAAATTTCAAATTGCAAGTGTTCCAAGGCCTTGGCAACTCTTTGCCCTCATTATCTTTAAGCCGATATGCCCCATTGCCCAGCACCGAGATGATTCTGTAGGGTCCTTCCCAATTTGGGCCAAGCTTGCCCTCTCTGGGATCCTTCTTATTGCCGACGACTTTTCTTAAGACGAGGTCACCATCTAAAATTCCCTTGGGTTAACCTTCTTGTTGTAAGCTCTGGCAAGCTGTTGTTGGTATGCTGCGAGCTGAATTACAGCTTTCTCCCTTCGTTCTTCTAGAAGATCTAGATCTCGGGCTAAGAGTACATCATTAGTCCCGTTCTCTACCCCCTGGGTTCTGATCCCAGGGATGCTGACCTCCAGCGGAATGACTGCTTCTGTGCCATAAGCCATGGCAAAGGGGGATTCCCCTGTTGATCTTCTCGGCGTAGTCCGATATGCCCAGAGTACATTGGGCAATTCGTCTACCCACTTTCCTTTTGCTGCCTGCAGCCTCTTCTTTATCCCATCCAAAATTATTTTGTTGGATGCTTCTGCTTGTCCATTGCTTTGTGGACAAGCTTGGGGTTGAAAAGTAGTTCTTGATCTTGAACTTTGCACAGAAGTTTTTGATTAGCTTACTGTCAAATTGAGTTCCATTGTCTGCAACAATTGCTCGTGGAATCCCAAACCTGGTGATAATGTTCTTCTAAATGAAGTTCTTCACGTCCACATCTCGGATCTTGGCAAGAGGTTCAGTTTCTATCCATTTAGTGAAGTAATCTGTTGCTACCAGCAAGTACTTCCTTTGTCCAGTTGCTTGGGGCAGTTGCCTGACGAGATCCATGCCTCATTGGGCAAATGGCCAAGGACTGGATACAGGGTTCAGGTCTGCTGCTGGCTGGTGTATCAGAGGTGCAAACCTTTGGCATTGTTTACACTTCTTTACATAGGCTTCTGCATTTTTCTGCATGTAAGGCCACCAATACCCCTGGGTGATGGCCCTATGAGCGAGTGATCTGCCCCTAGCGTGGCTTCCACAAATTCCTTCATGTATTTCATATAAAAAAATCTTCGACTTGTAAAGGGTGTACGCACCTTAAAAGGGGTCTAGTGAAGGACCTTCTGTAGAGATGTCCTTCCTGCTGTCAGATTGAATCTTGCCGACTTCAATTTGATCTTGTGTGTCTCCTTGCGGTCATTTGGCAGCTTTCCTTCTTTTAGGAACGCAACAATTGTGTCAATCCAGCTTGATCCAATGTCTACGCACATTGCTTCACGCTCTGTGGTTACTGGTTCAATGCTCGAGGCCCGACAAGTAGTCAATCATTATTGTCCTTGCTTTTCCAAGTTGTACTGCACTAGCTAGGTTGGCCAACGCATCGGCGTGGCTGTTATCATCTCGGTTTACCCGAGTAGTCGGCAGTTCTGGAATAAGGCCGCCAACACTGATGACCTCCTTTGCATATGCCGACATTCTTTCATCTCGGGCTGCATATTCTCCTGTTGCCTGATTGACTATCAGTTGTGAATCACAAAAAAACTATACCTCATCTGTTTGTACTGCTGCTGCCAGTTTTAGTCCTATGCAATGAGTGCTTCATATTCTGCTTCATTGTTTGAGGTCTTGAACCCCAAACGAATTGATTGTTCTAGTACCTACCTATCTGGGGATATCAGTACTACTCCTGCCCCTGCTTCTTGTCGGTTTGAACTCCCATTAACAAACATTCGAAAAGAGTCGTCGATGTAAATGTTGCAGGGTCTGAGTTTGTCCTCTTTCCTTTGTTTTTTTGTCTTTGGCTGGGCTTTTCCTTGCTTGTTTGGACATCGTTTATCTTGGCTCAACGGAGCCCGATGTTCGATGGATTCTGGCGTGAACTCGGCCACGAAGTCCGGCCAAAACTTGGCCTTTGATTGCTGTTCTGGGCCCGTACTGCAGATCATACTGGCCTAGGGCGACTGCCTATCTGGCTATTCTTCCTGTTAAGTCTCCCTGCTACAATAGGGACTTCAATGGATGTTCTGTCAGTACCACAATTTTATGGACCTGGAAGTAATGGTTCAACTTCTTTGAAGCCATTACTAAAGCCAGTGCCAATTTCTCTAATGGTAGATATCTCGTTTCTGCGTCGGCTAGGGTTTTGCTTACATAGTAAACAACCCTTTCCTCCCCTTTTTCTTCTCGGATTAGTACTGCACTTATCGCATGTTCTGAAACTGCCAAGTACAGGAATAGCTCCTCCCCGGGTTCTGGATTCGAAAGAACTGGAGCTGTGGTCAGGTACTTCTTCAGATCAGCTAATGCTTCTTCGCACTCCTCTGTCCAAAGAAAGTCTGTGGCTTTCTTCACTAAGTTGAAGAAAGGTTTGCACTTGTCTGAGCTTCTGTTTATGAACCTGTTCAGGGCTGTGGCCCTTCCAGTTAGCATCTGCACCTGTTTTGCCAACGTCGGGCTCTTCAACTCTAGGATGGCCTTGATCTAATCTGGGCTGCCTCAAGGCCCCTTCTGGTCACCAGGTATCCTAAAAACTTACCAGATCCAACTCCAAATGCACACTTCGATGCATTGAGTCGAAGCCGATATGTTTTAAGGATTTCAAAGACTGCTTTTAGATCGGCAAGATGACCCTCAGGCTCCTTGGTCTTAATGACCATGTCGTTGATGTAGACTTCTACTGTTCGGCCAATTAAGTGTTTGAACATTTTGGTTACCAACCTTTGGTAAGTTGCTCCTGCATTTTTCAACCCGAAAGGCATTACTCTGTAACAGTACAGGCCTTTTGGGGTGATGAACGCGGTCTTCTCTTCGTCTGGGGGGTACATGGCTATCTGGTGGTACCCCCTGTAGGCATCTAGGAAGCTCATTCTTCCATGCCCTGAAGTGGCATCTACTAGCTGGTCAATCTTGGGTAGAGGAAAGCTGTCTTTGGGACAGGCTTTATTGAGGCTGGTAAAGTCTAAGCAGACCCTCCATTTACCGTTCTTCTTCTTTACCACCACTGTATTGGATAGCCATGTCGGGTAGTGAACTTCTCTAATGGCCCTGGCCTCCAAAAGTCTGTCTACTTCTTTCTCTACTGCTTCGACGTGCATCAACGTCGGTCTTCTGGCTCGTTGAATTACAGGTTTGGCCGACCTATCAACATTTAGTCTGTGGCAAGTGACCTCGGGGTCAATGCCAGGCATTTCGTAAGGTGTCCAAGCAAACACCTCTATATTTGCTTTAAAAAAAGCTTCCAACTCTTTTTCCTCTTCTTCGGGCTAAGCCCGAGCCGAGAAGAAAAAAACGTTCTTCATCCCCATCCTAGATGAGGAATTTTCTTTAGTGCCTCTTCATTCTTCTCGGCTGGCTCCTTGTCGACGTCTTCTAGGATTTCCATGTCCTCATCTTCAATTTCTGCCTTTTCTGGCTCTCGTATGCTGCAGGTAGATTTCATTGCTGCCATGGAGCAATTCTTCGCCTGCAGCTGATCGCCTCTGACTTCCTCTATCCCATGCTCTGTTGGGAATCGCAATAGTTGATGCAATATTGAGGGAACTGCCCCCATCGCATGCAACCATGGCCTTCCCAAGATGATGTTGTAAGGAGAGAGTGTGTCGATGATGGTGAATTTTGTCTTGATCTTCCTGGTGCCAGCCTGCACCTCCAAGCTTACTGCTCCCAGTGGCCATGTCGACGTTCCATTGAACCCAACCATTAGGCCATTGGATTGTTCCATATCATCTGGTGAAAGTCGAGCTCCTTGTAACATCGGATGTACATGATGTCACAAGAGCTACCTTGGTCAATCAGGATGCGTTTCACTTGGCACTCCCCAACCTGGAGGGATACTACCAAGGCATCATTATGCGGATGCTGGACCCATCTCTAGGTCGGCTTCAGTAAAGGTTATCATTGGTCCCTGGCACTTCTTCTGCCCGATGTCTTTTCTCCCCGACTTGGTAGGACATGTTTTAGGTGTTTTACCTTCTGGGTCTCTCATCGGATTTCGTTTTCGTTGACCTTCGAGTGGATTACGTTGACTACCCGAGGTCCTCCTGCCTGCAGTTGCTGTGCTGGGGGAGGTGGGGCTGCTGGTGCCTGAGGCAATCTTGCCTGTTCTTCCCTTGTCCTGGTCTCATCAACAAGGTCTCTCAGATGTCCTTGTCTCACCAGGTCTTCCAAGTGTGTTTTCAGGGCTCAACAACCCTGAGTTGTATGTCCATCTTCATTGTGGTAGGCACAATGCCTGCCAATGTTTCTTCCCATGAACTCTCCTAGAGTCCTCTCTAGTGTTCTGAAATAGGGCTGGTTCCGAATTTGATCCAGGACTTTGTGAATTGGGATTTGGAACACAGTTGTCACTGCCTGCACAGCCCTCAGTTCTGCCTCTTGTTTGAAGGATCCGTTGTTACCTCGGCCTCGCTTCGGTGAGCTGTTCCTTTCTCGTGCTTTGTCTCCTTATTCCCCGACGTATCTTCCTTGGCTCTGGTATATTTCCTCGATTTTGGTCATGAGTTCCTCCATACTTTTTGGCAATGTCTTTGCCAATGACTTCCGTAGTGGATAGTCATCTTTCAGGCTGTTCTTGAAAGATACGACTGCCACCTCTTGATTACATTCAGGTATTCGGTTGAATACCTCATAGTATCTTTTGGCGTAGGGCCCTATGGCCTTCATCTTTGCTGATCTTCGGAGCCATCAATGCGTCCACTCTTAATGGCTGAAGTTTGTTTGTCACGAACCTAGCCACAAATATCTAGGCCAGGCCTTCCTAGGTCTTCACACTTCCCTTTGGTAGTTGTGAAACCAATCTGATGCAATCTCTCCGAAGGACGAGGGAACACTTTGCAGAGCAACGGCTCGTTCCCACTATACAATGCCATTGAGTTCAAGTATAATCCAACGTGGAAGTTGGGGTCTGACTTACCATCGTATATTTGAAACCTCGACATACTGAATCTCTTTGGTGCCTCGAATTTGTCTAATTCCACCGAGAATGGTGTTCTCGGCTTAACAGGTGAAGTTACCTCGGCATCGGCGTTCTGTTGCTTCCTCTTGAGGGTAATCTCTCAAGTCTTCTTTGCTCCGCCCAAGAGCTCGGCTATCTTTCGACTTCAGTCTTTTCGGTATACTACTCTCGGCCTCGTGGTGAGCCCTTTTCGATCTTTCTTCATGAGTTGTGTCGAAGCATAGTGCCCGCCCTTGAACATGCCGATGTTCTTTGGGGTCGGCCTTCTTGGTGCGTTGTGTCCTTTGTGACTCTTCCTTCCTTGACTCCCCTCTTTCCGACCTCCCTCGAAAGCCGGGTGAGAGTGTCTTTCGCTCCTGGTGTGCTGGGGGGCTTCTGGGATTGCTTTCTGCCCTCCCTTCTGGGCATTGGCCGCTGGAATCGGCGTGTCCCTGCAGCGAGTATGGTGGCTGCATGACGTTATTTTGCATCATAAAATTGACGACCGATTGCAAGTCTGCCAATTTGTTTGCATCTCTTTCAACTCTTCGTCCCTTCGTAGGGGACCTGTCCTTCCATACCTAGAGGTCGCCTTCGTTTGTAGTACCCGCTTCGATCAGGTTTCTTTGGTACGTCGCCAGTCTGGCCGACGTCTTTTTACTCCGTGAGTTTGCTCATGAGTTTCTGCGTTGGACCTGTCTCCTTCGACATCAAGGTCAATAGGTCTTCCACTCCTAGCAGGAGTGTCGTCTCCAATCTTTTCCTTCTGTCCGTTACTGGCCATCTATTCTACTTTTTTTTCCCACAGATGGCGCCAAATTGTGTGGGTGATTTTCTGACCACACTGCCAACTTAGTATTCAGTAGGAGAGCACTGGCAGAATAGATGACGCCTGTCTAACCTGCAACAGAAAGAGATGATTCCAGCGGTGTGTTTGTCCATTCGGGGGCACTCTGACGATCAAGTCAGTATATTTCTCAAAGATAGTCAATAGTGCTAATCTCACTGTTCAGAATACAAATTGCGTACCTTAGACCACGGGGGTGCCTCTCTTTTATAGTTAACTCAATCCTAGTCCCGATAGAAGCTTGACTTCTATGGACTCCCATTCAGTGCTTACTTTGGACTCCTTAAGAGATAAGGATAGACTCCCTAAGAACATTATCCTTATCCATCTTGAAGTCTTTCCTCATTCTAGAACTCTTGTCTCTTATCCACTTATCTCGAATTCTGATATCTTCGGAGATAACCTCGGCCACGCTGAGATTATTCTCGGTGTTACGACCAGGACATGTGGCACCTCGGCTGATACATCGGCGTCACCTTGCCACGTGTTAGTACTCAAAAATATATCCCCACACTTAGCTATAACACTTGCAGATATATGTACTTAAGAGGATTCACCGGAGTCTTAATAATGGCAAATGGAAAGGATTGATTTAAAGAAAACGTTTTGAGTACGTTATACTTGTATGTATAACATCATGATTGTATATGTGTGAGAACATATTAACTTCTAAATGTTACTTTGCTGAATTATATATTCACCATACGTGGCTGAACTATTTTTCAGGTGTTGATGGCGTACTCCAACTTTGAGGTGAGACATTGGGATATGTGCATGAGTTAGGAGAGCTCTTTTGATTTGTAAGCCTTAAGCCATGTTTTGTAGGCTGAGTGCCATTTTGTAGGGGTAGAACCCTTTACTTGATGTAAGCCTAAGGGTATTTTATTTATTTATATATGTTATTACTACTTTTACGTTATATACTGTATATTTACTTTGCGTAGATGTTAAATATAAGATGTATATAATTGGATCATCTCATGTAATGAATGACGTTGGCATATATTCACATATAGAGGATTTTTTTAATTATGTTAATATTGCCTTTTCTTTTATTATTTATTGAATTATTTGCGTGGGTCGGATCTTATAAATCCGGGACGTAACAACATTTCTTTCCTCTATTTTCTATATGCCTTTTTGTAAAAAGTTAAAAAGTCAATTAAAATAATCAATTCTCAAACGGAGCCTTAGATGGATAAATCATTGAATTAAATAGAAGTAGAGTATGTAACAACCCAGATTTTTAATTATTTTGTAAAATTTATACTAATATTATTTAATCTCAGTTCAGAAAATATATAATTTATTATATATTATTATGCGTAATTTTGTAAAATAATATAGTTAGTAAAAATTTAGGGGTCAAAATATAAATATAAATAATAATAATAATAATAATAATGGGCAAAAGTGAAATATTGTGAAAGGTGGCCAACACCTGTTAAGTCTAAGTCCTTAGATTTGGTGAATCATCACCTAGGAAATTAATTATAGGATGAGTCACTTGTTAAGCTCGAGTATAAAAGAAAGAGGTGAGTCGGCTGGGTGAAGAAAAAGAAGAAAGGAAAAGAAAGAAGAAAGAAAGAAAAGGAAAGAAGAAAGGAAGGGAAGAAAGAAAAGAAAGGAAGAAAAAATAATGGAAGTTGAAAGGGTCTTTGATAGTGGAAAGAAAGAGTAAGGTATTAAAGTTAAGGTGAGTTATATTATACCTTGAGTCGCCTAAAAGTATTTTACGTATGTTTTGACTTACCAAAATCTGTTTTACACAAGTTATGTTTTATTAGTATATTAATAAAAGTTATGTTTTATAAAGGTTTCAGTTACGTGGTTTTATTTCTGAACCCTATTTGCTTAAAAGGAAACCCATGGATATGTTTGTTTATATTTTAAAGAATATTTGACTAAGACCTTATAAATAAATATGTTTTGTAAGTACCACCACGGGAGTCTCATGCCTTGGGGGACTTAAATAACCATTGGCCTCTATTTGACCACTTTGTGGTCCTCTGTTTGTCATGGATCCATTGACCTCTGTTCTGTGCGGAGCTAAGTGCTACACTATTGTGGGAGCCACCTCTAGAATCCGTACAAGCCACATTTTGAATCCGTACCTTTGTTCTGTGTGGAGCAAAGTGCTGTGCGGAACTAAGTGCTACACCATTGTGGGAGCCACCTCTAGAATCCGTACGAGCCACTTCTTGAATCCGTACCTCTGTTCTGACTATCACTTCTGTGACCTTTGTTCTGTTCTGTTATGTACCGTGGTTATGGTCATTTACTTACGTAATTTCTGTATTTCAGTTTTGCTACTTAAAGGATTATTTGTTCCGATTAAGTTATCTTAAATGTTTTGGTCTAATTAACTATCCATGGTTATTTCATATCCCTTATACTCTTGGTATAATATTTCTCACTCTGCCATGTGCTTATAGCTGTTTACCAATTTTTAGGAAACAATGCAATTCAAAAATAGTTTTTGGGAAGTTTTAGATACGGGGCTGCGGAATAGACACACACAACACTTTTATTGATATTTTTATATGTAAATATCGGCCTTTTTGGTCAATATATTTTGTTATAAAAATAGAAGTTCCGATGATTATTTTTGTACCCTTACTTAAATATTACTTCCGCTTGCGTTTATTGATCTGTTTAAGAATTGGCCAGAGGTAACCTCAGTTACTGGCCATCACGATGCTTAACCCTTGGGTACGGGGAGCGGGTCGTGACAGAGTAAATGGACTATTTTCTCTTAAAACCATAACACATGCCGTGTACATGCATTTTTTTTTTTTTGTGGAGGGGAGGGGGGGGAGGGGAAATCACTAACAAATGTTATTTATTGCCAAATTAAAATAAAATCTATAATTCATGGTAAAATTGAGTTAACTGAAATTACAGAGACCAAAATGACATAAGAAATAAAATATAGTAACTACCAACGTAATTTATCCTTATTTTTTTATTATTTTCTTGAAAAAATACTAGTCTAATAAATTTTTTATTTTATCAAAATGACGTGGTAGCGGTGACATTACAACAATTATTTGTCATTTTAATGGATAAGATTTGCTTAGTAATGGCCAAAAAATCATGTTTTTTTGGGCAAATTATAGCAGTAGTGCCTGTAATATACCTTTTTTTATTTTTTTTCTTCCCATTTTAGTCCATATTGTTTCAATTTGCTTAATTTTATCCCTTAATTTTATGGATTGTGTTATATTAATCTAATAAATAACGGCGGTTAAGTTTGATGGATGAAAAATCAAATGATGTTTCAATTTGGTCCCTATAGTCCCTATTGTTTTGACTTTCCTATTAACTACATAGACCAAATTGACACATTCTGTAAACTATAAGGACCAAATTGAAACATCATTTGATTTTCCGTCCATCAAACTTAAGCGCTGTTATTTATTAGACTAATATGACACAATTCGTAAAATTAAGGGACAAAATTGATTAAATTGAAACAACATGGACCAAAATGAAAAAACGGGTAAACTACAGGGACCATTTGCATAATTTACTCTATTTTTTTAATTTTTTTTTGTCTTCAGTTAATTATTTAACCAAGATTTTTAAATTTTTTTTGCTTTTTTCTTTTCTAGACTCTTCTCGACTACAAGGATTTAAAAAGTAAATCAAAAAAAAAAAATCTTTATATTTTTACTTTTTTTAGTGGACATTTTAATTTTTTTTAGAGTCTTTTAGTCTAATATGACTTGAAAAAGTGAAAAGATCGTTGGAAAATTTTGAGAAAACAAAAATTTACTTGAAAAAAAGTCAACAAAAAAGTCATTGCCAAATCCTCTCCCAATTTAAAATAACAAGCAATCACATTGTTCAATACACAAAGTTATGTAATACTTTTATTTATTTATTTATATGTCTTTACTTTTTAGGGGAATTTGGTGATTGACCTCTCATTATTTAATTTGTCTTTTAAAAGGATAAGAATTATATAGATTCTTTCAAAATATTATAAAATTTTGAAATTTATTTCTTTTACTATACTACCTTCATATATATATATATATGTATATATTAGCTCTCCTGTAAAGTCATCTTCATAGTGTATTTCAGAGTAAAATTTCAGTTCGAATCCTAGTAAACTTCACTTTGATTCAGAGTCAAATCAGAGTAAAATTTATTATGATTCAAAGTAAAATTTTATATCGTTAAGCAAATCAACATGTTTTTAACTAGAGTAAAATTTTACTGTTACAAAAAATAAAATGTATACTAAATAAACGAAACAGAATCAAATTTTACTTTTAGATCTATGAACAAATAAACAAACAAAAAAAAAAAAAGAAAAAGAAAAAGAAAAAGCCAATTGATATGCATTTTTGTTCACTCTCTGTATGTTTCAACCCCAATCACACCAATGTTCTCCAGCTCAAATAGATCAGAGCTCGCACAACTCATATAATCATTCATCATGCATTGAACCTCACTGCAAGGCATAATAGAACTCGCATGTTCCTTCACATCGCCATCTCTACTCCTAAAATCATAGGCAAAGGTATGAACATATTAATATATATGTATATAAAGAGAGAGAAAGTAAGACTTTTGAGTTTGAATAGAAGAGTAAGATTGAGATATCAGATCTAATGTGAGGTGGAGATCTCAAATCTGACGCGATCTGAGGAAGAAGGCGACAGTGGGCTAGAGACGGTGGTGTTAGAAAAAGAGACCGACTGAGATGAACAAGAGACGTGAGAGAGAGAGAGAGAACAGAGATCTGAGCACCACGGTGGTGAGATCGGCGTGATTGAATTAAAGATCTAGTTGACGGTATAATAGTCAGATAAAATATTTAAATAATAAATTTTGTCATTTATACAAGATTTTATAATTATGAGGATTTTGAAAGTATAATTTTTTTGGTCCTTTTAATAAGAAAAAAAAGGTAAGAGGGGTTTTTAACCAAATTTCCCTACTTTTTATTTTGTTACCCCTTTTTTTATTGATGGTACACAATTAAAGAATAAAAGTCATAAAGTTAAAAGAAATTGCCTAGATGAATTTCACCATTTGTTTTTTGCTTTTCACGTAGATTCACGTTACAAACGTGTACATATGTAAGACTTGAGTAATGTTACGTATCATTAAAAAAATATCATGAAAGATAATTATGAAAGATTTTCTATCGTTAGATTATACATGCAAAAAAACACTATACATTAATTAAGGGATGAAAAATATTCATGAAACATTTCATGATATTTTTTTCATGACCCCTACTATTATTCGTAAGACTTTATCTGAAAAAATAATAAAATTTATCATATTAGAGCATCTCCAAGGCTCTTTAAGAAGTCTGTTAGTTATTATTGTTAATCTCATCATTTTTTACTCTATCTACTGGGTTAGCAGCTATATTTGGAGAGTCTTGAAAAACTCTTTAAACTAGTTTGTGTAGATAAATATGTAAAATAAAGAATATGGTTAGAGTACAGATAAAAAGCTAGTTAAGTACAGAGTACACTTTTTTTTCTTTTTCTTTTATCATTTAGCTAGTGAAAAATAAAAAAATAGTGGAATTTTAGCCCAAAGTTTTTTCTCAGCGCCCCATTTAACCTCTACTACCAAGATTGAAGAGCGTACAATTGTCACATGACCATAAGTGTCCAAAAACAATTCATCATATCGAATTAATGTTCTAAATACTTTTTCGAAGTAAAATTTATGATATTATAATAGCCCAATAAATTACAATTATTAAATGAGTAATGTTATGGTATACACCTTTCAAAATGTGTATACTATATGCATTTTGTTACGTATTTTTTTAATATGAGTTATGACAATTTGTGATTCAAAAATGAAATTACGCATTTTGTGATAGTGTTATACATTTTTGTAATAATGTTACATATTTTTTTTTATCCAAACATTTTCGAAATTATAAAATGTGTTATAATACTTCAAATACATAACACTACCACAAAATGCGTAACTTTATTTTCGAACAAAAAATTTTCATAACTCATATTAGAAAATATGTAATATTTACAACAAAAATACGTAACATACGCCACAAAAACATATAGAGTAAAGCTAGAAACCCCAAATAATCTACTAAATGTTTTATCAAACCCCTCACTTACCAAACCTCTTACATGAGTGTGGTCCCACACCCATGCCATGTGAGAGGTTTGATAAAACATTTGATAGATTATTTGGGGTTTATAACATTTTCTAAACATATAATAAGGTGTATATGGGTGCATCCCTTATTAAATACAACATATAATTGTTATAAAGTAACTTTCAAAATGAAAAATAAAAATCTTCATGTAAGTATAAGGAGAATAAGATTTACATATAAATAAATAAAAATCAAATTTGTGAATCCACTCAAGTACAAGAACTTTGATTATTAGCATAGTCTTCTTCTTCTTCTTCTTCTTCTTCTTCTTTTTTTTTTTTTGCCTTCTTTTTTTGCTTCAATAGTCCCATTGATGTCCTAAACACTTGCTTGGACGGGACGATTTGATCTACCTTTTTATGGAATAAAGCATGTCATATGTAATATTATATATATATATATTTGGATAGGAAAAAGATTAAGAACCTAAAAAATCTCTCCTAATTTACTTATAAATTATGTGTTAATTTTGATTTGTCTTATAAATGTGAATTTTACGATATAATCCACATTCATATGAGCATATTGTAGTGTTTGTTTGATAGTATATTATTATTTTTGTATATCTTTGATCATCTATTAAATGTTGAACTTGTCTGTTGGTTCACATTCAATAACAACAAAGGAACATCAAAGCATTTTCATGGTTGAGATGATCTCAAATCTCCATGCATTTCTTTCATTGACAATTTTCCTATTAAAATTCACAACAGTTCTATGGTGTCCAAATGAACAACTATAAAAAGTAAAAGAAAAATATACAACTACTACAAAGTAAGATGTACACTAAATGATATTCATGGCCATCCTTTTAATACACAGCAAACAAGTGGTTTGCATGTATGTATGTATGTATGTATGATTGTAGGGGAGGAGCATATCACAGATTCACAGGACCATATGGTGGAGATTGCTTGCAGTATCCAGCCTTAGAGAGAGTTTTCATCATGCCTCTTGCAATTTTCCAAAACCAAAACAAATTCATCATTGCCAACACCGGCGGCACTGCAATCAAGCTGTAGAATCCCAACAGAAACACATCCTTCACCTAAAAAAATGAAAATAGAAACAAAACAAAGCCAACACCCGTGTTTGAGAGAGAGAGAAGCTTATCACCTAAAGCATATAAAAAAGAAAAGAAAAAGGGTGACGCAGTGCATGCACGAGTCTCTTGTCAAAGCAAAGCAAGGTCTGAGAAGTGTAACATACATGTAGCTCTACTTCATTTCTAGACAGGTTATTTTTGCGACTTGAGCTTGCGTTACGAGAAACGCTAGTGGCCAGTCTTACCATTGGGACAAATTGCACTTTTTGGGCGTCTTGTTATAACCCCATCTAACAGTTTTCTTGTGTGTTGGCGCCCACGCACAAGCCTCTTCTCAACCTCTATGAAGAAGATTTAAATAAGGATTTTTTTTTTTGGGTGGGTGGGTTGGTGGGGGAGGGGGTTGTTTCAATTGCATCCTTAAACTTCACACATCAATTCAATATAGTCCCTCCCCCTAACTGTGGTCCGAAAAACATACAAAAAATGATTATGCCAGCCTCATGTCTATTTATGCAAAATACTATCAATCAAAGAATTAAACAGGCTATGCATCTAGGTCTCATTAATGGAGTGAAAGGCTTGGATGTGCATTTCATTTGTCTTGCAGTTTATTTTGACGCGAAATGAGATAAATTTATTTCAACGCTCTTGAAATATCTTATGAGATTGATGTAAAATTTTTTGTATGTTTTTTTAAATGGTCTAAGGAGTAGGGACTATATTGAATTAACTTGTGAAGTTCAAGGATGCAATAGAAATAAATTAAAGATTAGGGACCAAATTGAAATAGGTGCTATACTTTAGGGACCATTTGTGTAGTTTACCTTCTTTAGTTTTCAAACTTCACGTTCTCTAAGACTGTGTTTGGATCACAGAATTTGTGTAGTAAAAGAAAAAATAAAGAGAAAAAGTACAAAGGAAATAAAGTAAAAGAAGCTATATTTATTTTTCACTTTCCTTTTCCTTAATAAATCTAATATCAAACATAGCATAGAGGAAGTGACCGAAAGAAATACTAGAGATGTATTTAGGCAATCTTTCCTATATTCAGCAATAGCCCATAAAAATTTCTGATGTACCAAGAAAAAAAAAAGAAGAAGTCCATAATGATTTCCTTATGCTCTCTAGTTGCCATTAGAAGAGCTCAGAAAATAATAATGGATAATTAGTATTCACAAAGTCTTTTATTTAAAATACTTTTTAATCTTCGGCAATCAAACACTGATGAAGTGTAAGAATTTCAACCATTTTTGAAAATATCTCAGTAAAACATGACTATAAATTGACGATGATAGCATATTAATTTATGAGGTTTCGAAGTATGATTCTGCATCAACTTCACCCTGGTTACTTGCCACATGGTTCAGGGTATCAAAAGGTTTAAATCTTAGAGAGAGGTTGAAATTTTAGAACTAAACTAGTTCTGCTCTTAATAGCCTAATTTTCATTCAATATATCCAGAGACGACCATGAATTTTACCTGATCAAAATGGGTAATGACATGGTAAAAGAAGAAGGTGAACAGAAGAATCCTTCCAACCTGAAAACATCAGAAATTTACAAATTATAAAATCTAAAAGCATAGCAGCAAAAGAACACTAACATGGAATTCACTACATGTTGATCAGTATGTTTAATGAAAACACGTGAACCACAAAAATTATGAAGAAAAAAAAAAGAAGAAGAAGCAAATACTCTATTAAGGATGTAAGCTTGGATCATGGTTTCGGGTAATAATTTGGAAAGGGGGTGAAATGAAGACATATTTCATTCACAATTCACCTACATTTTCCCTTTCCCTTTCCCTTTCCCTTTCTCTTTTCGAATTCCTACCCAAATCCATGATTCAAAAACAGTCTAAAAGTGAAACACATTAGAAAACTATATATGAGAGAGGCATCTTCAATATAAATATGCATGATGGATGGTATCTATCTTAGGAATTTCTAATCTGGATTAGAGAAGTGCAAAGTGATGAGTATCTGATTTATCCTCATTCTCAAATTGAAATTGTTCTAATTAGTAGATATATCTTCAATAGCACACCAAAGGCCTAGGAGCGGGGTTCATTTCTTTATTTTCCTTAGCACGTATCCTCTTTCCTCTTACCTTTCTTTCTTTTAAATAGTTTTAATTCCATACACCTACACTTTATTTGTTTCAACAGAAAATATTTTCCAATGGAAAACATTCACATTCCAACACACCTTCCTGGACTACAACATATAGTAGCCGGACAAACGGCATACCAGTCACATGTCACATGTCCAACCAAACTTTGATACTAAATTGAAAAGTTCAGCCCACACTTCTCCTTAAAACTCAAGTATTAAGGAGAGGAAAACTGGAGCCTTATAACCAGTATAGATGAGGCAATTCCAGGCAATGTGGGACACATTCCAACATGATTGTTTTCTTGAAACTAATGTACTAATGGTTGGTGGTGGTGGCGGCAGCGGTAGTTGTGTGGTGGTGGTGGTAATGATGGGGTTGGAGTTGGTAGTAGCAATGGCAGTGGAGATGGTGGTAACAACGGCGGTGATGGTGGCCATGGCTGTGGTGGAGGTGATGGTAGTGATGGTAATGTGATGACATTAGTAAAATTTTAGATTTAGAAAAGATTTTTTTTACCCAAATAGGCTTGTTTTTCGTTGACTATGGAAAACGTTTTCTATTGACATTTGTTTTCCATTATACCAAATATCAAAAAATGAGAAAAATATTTTCTAGAAATTTTTTCTGCCTAAACAATCAGAACACTATTAAAAGCCCTTTTATAATTAACAATGATGTTTTCTATACCTCTTTAAATTAACCACAAGTCTACAACTACAAAACCCTTTAATAACTCTAAAGCATACTTGTTCTCCTATTATATCATGGGAATTGATGTCAACATAATTCTAAATCTGTTGGAGACAAGATTATATTGTCAAAGATATCAGAAGATATGAAAGATATTAGAATATATGAAGATCCCATGATTTGTGCTTATTATGATTTTTTGTATTTCCGATTTATTTCAATTCCTTAACTGAAGGGATTTGATTGGATTTCATACTCTACATATATGGTGTATCATGTAAATAAGAGTATAAAATTGAGTGAATGAAAGATGCAGCCCCTAGGGCTTTGTGTGTGTGGATGTAGGCCAATATTGGCCGAACCACGTTAAACCTTTGCGTTATTTCTTTTATCTTTTTTGTCTCTATTATCTTTCCAAATTCAATCTTATTGCCTTATTACAAAATTCAACTATCAACTAAAAAGCCGAATTTGAGTCAAAATCCAAGCCACTAATTCATTCAAAACTATGTTTGAAGCATTTCAAAATGATTTATTACACTACAAGGCTTCTATATTTCCTTATCTTACTTATAAAAATAGGGTATAGAGGCGTGGGAACCTCTGTTCCCATTTGTTTGCCTTTCAGCATTTAGCGCTCACGACCAGAAAGAACCAAGATTTGAGGTTTAATTACTAGACATTACCAACCACCCAACGAACAATGCAGCGCCATTGCAGATGTAAAGTTTAGAATTCTTCTCACCAGCAACATCCAAGTACCTGCATATATAATGATAGCGATGAGCCAAGGTTAAGCTTTAGGAATGTGAAATTAAAAGAATTTTTGGATTTTAACTTTACCATCTTAAATTAACAAATGGGGTAGTGCACTCGGTAAAGAGAACCATTATTATGTAAACCTGTCCTTGTCTGCTTACGAGGGAGAGGAAGATTGAAAAAATAGATAGCCCGTGATGCAAGATCTAACACAAATAAAGAGATGAATGAACACAGTAAGAATCCAGATAGTCGCCTATCTCAGAATTCACTACAACAATATTTCAATGACATACAGAATGAATATCTGTACTTACAAATTCCATACCACCTAAAACTGGAAAATGCCAAAACATCATAACCGAGTCTGACCAAAAATAACCAATGGATATCTGTAAACATTTGAAAAAAAAAAAAACAATTATCATAGAAATGTTAGAAGGGAAAATGTCGTAAAAGGTATGGACAAAGCATTTTCTACCACCTAGACTCACAATAGGAGTGGGGACCCATTATCAGGTGGTGTGAGCCCCACTCCCGTTGTGAGTGCGTAGAAAATGAAGTAGAAAATAGAGTGCCTATAATCTTTTTCTATATGTAAATTACAGCATTCTCAATCCAAACAACAACTTAATTAGCATCTAATTGAGTCCAAAAGAGAGGTAGATAGAACATGTTGAATTCCTTCCAATAAATTATTGATGATCATGAACAATATAACTCATGAACAATAAAGGTGCAAAGAACGTGGATTGTTGTGAACAAATCTAGCCAAACAAAATAAATTTGGTTTGACAGTTGTAAATCCACAGCAAGAAAAATACCCTAGAATAAGAGGCTATGAACATTATGACAAACAATTAGCAAAAATCCATGAGAGAGAGAGAGAGAGAGAGCATGAACACCATGGAAAAGTTCAGTTAGATAATAGTTCATTTACAGCTGTTGGTGATGTCTACAGTGTGGATCCTTCTCATACTTTAACTTTGCTTATCTCTCAATTATTTCGTTTAATTTTTGTGATGATCCTTCTTGCACTCATTTAATATCTAAGATTTGTCAGA
Source organism: Camellia granthamiana (assembly GCA_036172215.1). Classification (NCBI taxonomy): domain Eukaryota; kingdom Viridiplantae; phylum Streptophyta; class Magnoliopsida; order Ericales; family Theaceae; genus Camellia; species Camellia granthamiana. The sequence goes on from CM069905.1 coordinate 55,229,145, forward strand.
GGATGGCACACAACTGCCTATGAATGTTAGGATTTTGTGCACTTATAATCAAGGAGGGTACCATAAGCAGGTCCCATTGGCACCTGTGTCCTACGTTTCATCCTTTCCACTGTCAACCACCACTTTTCTCATTGTCATCCTTAAACCTTTTGTTCTGAAGTTGTTGATCCTGTTGAGCTAGTCTTTTATGATCATTCTATTTACACAGTACACCCAAAGGCATTTGGCTATACACTTCATGTCCGTATTCAAAGTTTTTATAGGACAAATTGAGCAGTCTAGTGTAGTAGTTTGATGTATATCTTTCTAGGTTGTAGTAGTTTGATGTATATCTTTCTAGGGTTATGACCATCCGGATAAAAAAGATAAAGTATCGCCATAAAAAAAAAATTTGTCAACAAATTGTTTCCCCACCATTAAAGAATACTAGACTTAAAAAGTTCTAACAATAATCACTTAGATTGGACTACAATTTTCAGATAAAAAAGAAGTACGAAATTCCATCGACAAATAAGTTTCATGGCACTACTTAATTCATCTCCCGCCTTACACGATAACACACGCATTAGTGCTTTCCCATAGTCAGAAAATAAAGAGAAAGAGATCTCACTGTTGTCAAAGTTCATTATTATCAAATTTGACATAATGTGTTCATTTCTAGCAATCTTCAACTCCTGTAATTTTTTGTAAATGTTCTTTATAATTGGAGTTGATTAAACAGAATTTAACAATCTTTAATTGATCCTTATTTAAAAATAAATAAACCTGTCAAATAAACAATCAACAAGCTCCACTTTGAGTATGACAAAATAATTTCACAATGCTTCTTTCTTTCTGCAACAACATACCCCCAATATGGTATCTGATAAAGTCGACCTTCTATTGATAATTAACTCTTTATGCGAATCCTCATCAAAAAGATTGGAAAATAGGAAGAGATAAACAGAAGCAATTGCCACAACAAGGGCATGGAACGTAGAGAAACCCCTGAATGACAAAAGCCACTGGTATATAAGTTGGTGAAGCTGTTAAAATAATCACAAACAATGAAATTCACACAAAATGGGAATCAAATTGAAAAACAGCATCACCTGCTTTTCCATTCAATTTTTTCCGCATCATTGAGTTTGGCATATCCCTTAAAGAACAAAAGGCTTACTACACCTGTTAAGTCGTAAACCTTGAAAGGCAAAATTTAACCTCTTTAAAACATACAAAAAAACTGAAGTAAGATGCACTTTCTTTTTCATTCATAGACACAAAGATTTAAGTAAATAAAATAACAATGCAAAAGAAAATAATAGGGAAAAAATGAAATATTTGATTCACAAAATGCCACCCACAGTCATTTCAACTAACAGCAAAATGACATTAGAAGAAGTATTTCAAGGTTGTAACCTACTGAAGAAAAGTGAAATATTTCTTCCCTGTGTTTAAACACACATAAAAGATGTTTCCCTCCAAAGAGCTCATCCTAAGCTCTATTTATCTTCTTTTTTAGTCAATGATCCAAAATTTGGCAATTGCTTTAAACTCCTAAGGTTATTTTGATTTGAATTCAAAAGAATCACAACTCTGTTTTTTTGTTTTTTGTTTTGTTTTGTTTTTTTTCTCTCCAAAATCTGCAAGAACAAATGATGTGAAAACAGTGTTTTGCAGCACATCTTAAGATTGCATGTTGATAATTATTCCTGAAAATAGCTTGTTAAAATGTTGTTTTCTGCATTTTCAGTCATTTTTTGAAAAAACATTAAACAACAGAAAACAAAGAATTCTCAAAATTTTGCACCATTTCCATTTTCACAAACAAAATGGAGGCGACATGCAGATGCACAGCCTCGTTAAGTCTTCTTTATTTGTTCTTCTTTTAAAAGGGCACTTCGTATCATTTTCTAGTTCTGTTTTTGTTTTCAGCAAAAAAATAAAGGAAACTAACACAGAAAATTTAATTATTTTCAAAAATTGTTTTGTGGGAGATTTTGTGAAACTATTCATTTTGTACAAAATGTTTTTTGAATTTTCAAAAATTGTTTTCATAAAAAAAATAAAATAATATGAAAACAAATGTGTTTTCATACTATTCATTACTTTTTGTTTCTAACAACGCAAAAATGGAAATGTAAAAAATTAAAAGGATAACTCAAAAATAATTATCCTAGCTGTTACAAATATTATTTATTTCTACTTCTATGAGCGATAGAATATTGCTAAAATTAAGCATGAAACTTAAGAATGAGCTCTCCAATGACTAGCTAAAATCCTAGCCAACATCAAATTTCACATAACGTTTAGCAATAGCTAAATTTTAGCAAAACTTTCTCTTTCATAATGTGGCTTACAAATGACTTTTTTCGAAGAAAATTGAGGAAATAGCATTTATACTATTAAAACAATATTGCTAAACAAACTTTACTAACAAACTAAGAGCATCTTCAACGTTTACTTTTTTTTTTTAAAATCAAATTTGAGTAAAAGTTTCATATGATATTCCACTAAAAAATTTTAAATTTTCATCAAAGCATCCATCCTGGCCGTTGACCGATTTGGTTTAAATTGACCACAACTTGCAGGACAATTTTGCAAGGAGGGATTGTCTGGGAGGACGTTCGGCCCAATGGTCACTTACAAATTTGATGATACGCTCCAGGTATCCTCAATTTGGATGAAAAGTTTAAGACATTTGATATTGGTTTGATGTTATAATTGAAGCATCAAAATTGGACTCTTTTTTTTTTATTATTTTTTATCAAATTTAAATTTGATGAAAGAAAAGAATAAGTGTTGGAGACGTTCAACAAATCTAACTACCAAGAATATTGACAAAAAATGTACATAATATTTTGACATTGATCATCATCAAAATTTAACTTTGACTAACCATTTAAGCAGTAGGCCATTAGAGATGCTCTAAGCAAAAAGAAAAAAAAAAACTTACAATTTTGCACATAACAATGCCAGCAAAGGCAGACAACAACCAGTGACATTCTTGGTTCGAACTAACCATACCAGAGTCAAAAACCAAACCCACCATCATATATATATATATTGATTTGATTTGATTTGATTTGTAAGAAGTATTATCTGAGACCAAACTGCAGAGCAAAAACACAGAAAGTTGGATTCATCAAATTAGAAGTAGAAGTAGGGCAACGATCAATATCAATAATCAATATATAGGTTAATATAATGCACCTACCTTAAAAAAAAGTATGAAGTGGTTTTTGTTTATGGATGTATAAATGTCTGTATGTATGTATGTATGTAAAGATTGAAGGAAACACTTGGGCCTTTTTTCCTGGAAACAATAATAGTCTCCTCCAAAGAAAACAAGAGCAGCTTGAGAGAGGGTAAAGACACAGCGGCGATTGCGAGGCAGTGTGATTTTCTTGGACCCCAAACAGACAAAGAAAAAGGAACAATGCTCTGCTTTTGTGCGTGTGGTCGGCCTTGTTGGATTCATCCCCGTATGGTTGTGCGTGTAACGGGCAAAATGCTCTGCTTTTGTCTGCGTCAAAAGTCAGAATTGGATAGCGTCCAGACCCGGCCCCACCAAAATCAAGCCCAACCGCTCTCGCGGGCTAAAGTCGCCGGACAGTGAGTTAGGTAGTTGCACATATGGTGGTGTTTTGAAAAGTTGATAAAAATTAATTTTTTGTTTTTTGACTTTTTTTAAAAACTGGGTTGTTTTAGGTAAAAAAATTGACTTCTTTGGCTTAAAAAAAGTTGAAAAGCCAAAAAGTTGACTTTTTTTGACAACTTTCCAAAGAATAGATGACATGTGTGCGAGTAATAATGTATTTGAACATGTAATTTACATACAGATGAATTATATGTAGATGAGGGATAATTTGAGAAGTTAGTTAAAAGTTAATTTTTAATTTTTTAATTTATTTTAGATCACATTATTTCTTATATTTTTTACATATAAAAGGATAAAAAAGTTTAAAAAAATCAAAAGTCAATTTTTAACAAACTTTTCGAATTACCCCATAATGAGATATTTAAATAGATAGACAGATAAATAAATTTTCAATAGATAAATATTTTTAGACAAATAATATCCTCTTCACTTGGGCTTATTTTGAATATAGTTTTTTTTTTTTTTTACATATTTTTTTTATTTATGACAAAAAAACGTGTAATAAAAAATAAAGAAGTAATCTAATTCAAATAAACTAATAAATTGATTTTTTTAATTCATCCCAAATCAGTCCGTTAAAATATTTAGGTCATGTTTGGTTTGTATTTGTGAAACAATTTTAAAAAATAATTTTCTGAAAAGAATTTACTAAATTTGAAAGTTTGTTTAGTTGTATGTTTTGAAAATAATTTTGGAGTTTGGATGATTTAATTTTACTTTTTTTTTTGTGTAATTAAATAGATAAGTGTAAAAAAAAATATTTAATTAATGTGTACGATGGAAGAGGAGAAATGAGAAAGAAAAAATAATTGATTAATATTGTAGTAGAGAGAAAAATAATTTAAAAAATTTTAACCAAGCAAACTTTTAAATTTAAAAAAAAAAAATACAAATCAAATAATGTCTAAATTTTGACCAAATGATCCAAGAAATTTTAAAATGTACTTTCGACTTGAAAAGTTGTTTTTTTGATGAGCACGACTAGCGACCCATTCGGCCGCCAATCTCTAAACTGGGCTTCAGTGTAGACCCAGTCTCATTCTAATCGAACTGATACAATTCCGGTCAAATGAGACTTTAGTTTGACATTGAAAAGTCTCTCGCAGTAGCTAAGGTTCTTTGAATTTTTAAATGGTAACAAATATACATTTCAAATCATTACATTACACCTCGTTTTTTTAGCAATGAATTTTATAGTGCTTGTGTCAATTTCTAAAAGACTGATCACATTTTTTAGTTTTATAATTGCTTTTAAGGTGGGCTTTCGTTTTTTAGTAGTTTTTATTTTTTATTTTTTAGAATTTAAAAAATTAACGTGTTTGATAATTGTTAAAATAATTCAACATGTTTGGTTCCGGTTTTTTTAATTTATTTTTTTGAAAATTTTAGAATTTTTGTTTGGTTAAGTTCAAAAATCTAAAAAAGTTTTCAAAATTTTTTTTCCGAATGCACACTTGAAAACAGAGATATAATTTAATGTGACTTGTTCTTTTTTGTTTTCTTTCTACTTTTTGATGTGACTTGTTCTATTTTATTTTGCTTTATTTTTTTTTATTGTTTTTTTTGGTATTGTTGAATGGTTCCAGCAAATTAACCGAACGTCCAATGTGATAGGATTTTGAATTTTACGTTGACACAATATTCAATGTGGAGGGATTTTAAATTTAAAAATAAAACAAAATTCAAAAATACTTTTGTATTTGATGTTATAAAAGTTTGTAAATTGGTTACTTAATTTTTTTTATGCCAATTTATGATTAAATTACATATTTTGTGATTGATATCATGAAAATTTATGATAAAGTCACAAATTTAGTGGTAGGGTATCCACCCATAGAAAGGTACATACCAAATTATTTTTTGATACATATACAATATGTATATATATATATATAGCAAATATGATAGTACTTTTGATGTGATAATAATTTTTTTTTTCAATTTATCATTTAACTTCTCCCCCCCCCCTCCTCTCTCTCTCTCTGTGTGTGTGTGGAGGAAAATTTGAATTTTTGTACAATAATCAAATTTTTAGAAACCAAACACATATCCATTTTCAAAACATAATTTTTAAATCACTTTTTGAAAAAATAACTCAAAAAACTAAAATCAACCACAGTGATTACTTTTTAAAGTTTTTTCAGACTTGTTTTTTGATGCTTTACAGTGTTGTGGAACAATGGTGGAGATATCAAATTTTTTAGAAGTGTTGGGAGTAAAATCTTATTTTTACAAGTTTACTAAAAATGTACTTTTTTCAGAAAAGTCATTTCAAACCAGCTTATTTGTTTTTGATATTTTTAACAAAGAAATTATAGGAGTTCATTTAGGGACAATATAGTTTTGCACCTCCATTTGTATAATTACATATTTATCATTAGTTTTTGTTTAAATTTTTAATACACCCTTTGTACCTGTATAAATTAGGGTTATAGTATACATTTGTGTATCTCATTTTGGTTGTGATTTTTTTTCTTCTCTTAAAATACATTCCATCGGACCATGGTGGGATCGAAAACTCCTCTTCTCCCAGTTTAATTTTTGTTTATAACTATTTCTTTCACTTGAATTAAGGTGACATGAAAAATTGACATCTTTCAACATCTATTTTCTGACAAAAAATTGACACAAAAAAGGGCTTGGGAATAGCTTTTGTAGACTAATTTTTGTTTTCCATTGCTACTAAATGCTAATATGAATTTTGACATATCATTCTTTCTATTGTTTGCCCCATTCCCCATATTTTTTTTTGGCTAACTCTAACGCCTCGGTTAATTTACCACAACCAAACATATTCACTAAGGGTCAACTAGTATAGACAGTGACGGTGTAGCAATCCCGGTTTCAATCTTTTCTTTTATGTTTTTCCACTTCGACTGGGCCGGTCGGGGGTCGAGGGGGCAGCGCCCCTTGGCGGGTCCAAGGGCAGTGCCCTGGCGGGGGTTGAGCTGCCTGGTCAGCTCGCGGGTTCCAAGGGCAGCGCCCTGGCGGGGTTGAGGGGCAGCGCCCCTCAAAAGAAAAATTCATAATGCATTCGAAGTTACTTGACCTATGTTCGCAAAAATACTGGGAGAACGTATTTCACGCTTGAGCATGGGGTTTCACATTTTGTGTTCAAAGGTTTCCACTTTATAAGCATTTGGACGCAAAATGTTTCCTCTCTCAGCGATGTGGGACTCAAAGAGTGGACGAAAGTGTTGTGCCAAACGACGTCGTTTGGTGTGTTTGTTGGAAGTCCCACATCGATTACAAGACACAATTTAAGGTGGACAAACTTCTATATAAGTGCAAGTTATCAGCTTCAATGGTTCTTTCTTGGTTTAATGAGCCATTACGAGCCGAGCTCAAGTTATAAATTTTAGTTGTGCCGAGCTGGATTTTGGCCATAGTTCCATTGGGATTTTGGCCATAGTTCCTTCGCCAAAGTTGTGTAATTTCTCGAGGGCTTTGTGGTGTGTGGTGGAGATCGAGTTTCATCTCTTTTCATCTTCTCCATTTGAGTTCCGAATTTGAGGTAGGGATTCCTACTCATTCTTATGTGTTTTAACATAAATGTTGAGTTATTTGTATAGATGATTTGATTTGGGAACTTAAGGTTGGAGATGTATAACGTTGAAAACGGGGGTTTTGTTCAATTGACTCATACCTATGTGTTTTGGTTTTAAAAATGGAGATTATTGATGTTTTTGATAATAATTGAGCCTTTGGGTCAATATTGAGAAAAAGGGGAAAATGCCATGTTTGGGTATATTTGGGCCATTACTGTAATTAATGACAATTAATACGGAAATATGAAATTGAGTTGGAAATAATAAAATCGACTAAATATGAGGTAGAATGGTGGAGTTGGATTCTTTAATCACTCACTTTGAAAATGTTGAGATTATATATATCTGTTGTAGCATTTATTTTCTGTTTAGAAATAACTGCTTTGGGCTATCGGTGGAGGATAGTCTTGATTGTTGTAGACAATGCATGATGATTAGGCAAACTAAAACTAATCAATTGAATATGTCATCGAATATAGCGACTGAAATAATGCATTAACTTTATGTATTAATTAATTGTATATGATCTACGTTTATATACATGTGCTGTGTGGGAGGAGATAGGGGATGTACTCCACGGTTTAGGGAAAGATAGGGGATGAACCTCTAAACCGGATTTTGTGTGACATTGATACAGCACTACAATGTGTATCAAGTGTTGATTATGGAAGTGTTTAAATTGATTTGATATAGCACTAAAATGTATATCGTTATCAATTGTGAAGTATAGAAGTGATTCCATGTTATGTTGATACAGCACCGAAATGTGTATCTTTCGTAAAGGGTGGAAATAGTTTATGTGTTATCGATACAGCATTAAAATGTGTATCCATCATGAATTTCAAAAGTGTTTTAAAGATGAGTCTTAATCTCATTAAGTTATTGGGCTAGGTGTTGAGCCTTGTTTTCAAACTCGAAGTTGAAAAAGAAATGGGAAATGAAATGTAACATGGATTTAATGTCATGAAATCAGAAATGTTAATTTGAGTCTTTATCTCAATTGAAATGGAAGTACTGTTGATATGAGATATAATCTCACTTAAAGGGTATGGCCAGGTTTTTGAGTCATGATTATGAATTAAGAAATGGTAATTATTATGAAACATGGATACATTTATCATGTAATTGAAATGGATTATGAATGGATATATGTGAGTCAAACATTTATCGAATGCTTACGTTTTAGTTATTGCCCATATTATGTTTAGCATATCTCTACTGGGCTGTTAGCTCACCCTATACGGGAATATCATTTTCAGGTGCAGGTGAGATGTTACCTCCAAGGCAATAGCATGGATGGACTCTTGGGAAGCAAGAGTTTCCTAGTTATGTTTTATGTGTGCATGAGTGTTATTTGTAAAGCCAAGGGCTTAATGTGTAATGAGCGAGACTCTATTGTGTAACCAAGCAATGTCTTGGAAAGATGAAAGCCTTTATGGCATTTAATTGCTTGCTAAACAGTGAACTCTGATATATGAATTTATGATGCTTCTTATATTTATTCCGCATATGAATTATCTTTATTGCAATATTTGAGGACGTGACAGACGGAGTCAGGAATTTAATGTAGGTGGGGCTCCTATTTATTATAATCTCAAAATTTTTATGCGACTTTATTTTGTGGAAGGGTAATTATAATCTTCTTATTGAGGAAGAGATGATTCCAACTTTGATTTTCTTTTGAAATATTTCTCCAAGATTGTTTTAAAAAATAAAAATTCATAATCAAAATCATAAACCCCCACAAATGAAAATCTCCAATTTTAATACAAATCAAAAAATTTAAATTTAGCACAAATCACAACAAATAAAATTTCTAATATACCAATATTATAACAAATGAAAGTCCTAATTTAAATAACAAATATTAGAAATTAATACTCCATCCGTCCCAAAATAATGGTTCCTTTTGGGGAATTCAATTTTTTTTTGGTAGTACAATTATTGCACTTTAAAAAAATTAATTTTTCAAAATTATCCTTTGATAATATATTTTTTGGGGAATGTCAATTTTATAATTGTACTTTTTATGTTGTTAATGAATTTAAAAGAAGGGCAAAATAGAAAATTTATATTATATTTGTACTTGATTTTTGAAAAAGGACTAATATTTTAGAACAATAGAAAATGGAATAAGAGACTAATATTTTGGGACGGAGGGAGTATTTTTAATTGTAGCACAAATCAAATCCCTAATTTTAGCACCAACAACAACAAACCAAAATCTCTACTTTTAATATAAATCACCACCAATTAAGATTCATAATTTTAACATATCAAAATCTCTTATTTTAACATAAATAATAACAAATCAAAGTTTTTTACAAATCAAAACTTAACAAATAATTATAAATTGATACTTATAATTTTTATTTAAAAATAAAAAATCATAAATAAAGTTACCTGTAAACAATAAAAAGAAGATATCAAGGTTGTAGTGTGATCCCAAATCTGTATTGTGTGATCCTAATATGGTGAATCGTGAATTGATAAATTGCAAAGTAACAAAGAGAGATAAAAAAAAAAAAAGACCTTGCTAACGTTTTCCCAAGAATAAAAAAAAAAAAAAAAAAAAAAAGGATTGAAGGTGTGTTTGGGTGTGTGTGTTAGTGTGTTTAGAAATTGGGTGCATGTGTGCGTGTGTCAATAGGTCAAAGTGTGCTGCCAAATGGGCTGCTGTGTATTATGTATATAAGGCATTGCGTGTAAGCTCAAAAAAAAAAAAAAAAAAATAAAAAAAAATGAAAAGTCAGGAGGGGCACGTGACCCGCTCTGCCCTCCACATCCCTCCGCCTCTGAGTATAGATAAGCGAGAAAGAGAATAAATCTATGGTAACGTTAATGAAATTTCATGACTATCTCTTTCCCATTGAATTATTCCAATGATTACATCATATGTTTGTTAACATCTATCAACAAAATAATAATAGTTCAAAAGATAAGAGATAAGATAAAGGAAGAGCTAAAAGGGCAAATATCTTTTCAAGGAGTGTCCTTTAATACATAAAAATGGAAGTAAAATTTCCAAACAAGAATAGCCCGAGGCTTAACACAAAACATCAAAAGAGAGCTTTCGTGCCCCTGTCAAAAATTCATCCCCAAGCCAATCATTGAGGTGGCACATCAATATTGTTTCTTGAAAGATAGTTAGTTTTGGGGTGAGATAGTGCTTAGTAGAAAATACGTTTAACAAGTTATGTAAATAATTGAGATACATATTGATGGCTCGTTGAACTCACCAAATATAAATCACTAAACTACACTAAATTCTTTTAGAATAATGACAAGTCTAGGTATCGATCCACATAGACAATTATGAAATTAAACTAATTTAATTTTTAAATTCCTAAATCAATTTTGGTTAAAAAAATTTGAGGATGCTATGACTAAACAAGAATTAAATGAACTTGAATAATTAAATTGAATATTAAAATTAGGGTTTGAGATATTAATTTTTGGGAAAAATCTTAGGGTAAAGAATTTACCACTAACCACATGAACGAGATTTAACATCGGCCATCAATTGCAATCCGGTTTGAAATACCCAATATTTCACAACTATAAGTTTAAAATATTGATCAAGAGGGTTGTTGCATTTAACGTACATGCTCGAATCATCTCAAATTGTACGAGTCGTTTACTCTAAACTATGGTAGCAATACGACCCGTCTCTCATAGCATGACTTGTCTCGTACTTTTGAATACAAACACAAAAAAGCTAATGTATGGAAAGTATTAAACAATTACAGAGAATAAAATATTTGAAGAGATGAAAGAAACAATTATTAAAAACTTCTAAATCATCCATACATCCATTCAAACCAATTCACAATTAAAGCTAATGAAAAATTCTATTACATAGCTAGGGTTTCATCAAACCTTAGAAAAGACGACTAGCCAGTCATGGAAGAGTGGGAAGCGGAAGAAGATGAGGAAGAAACCCTCATGGAAGTGTCCTTCAAGCTTTAAGAGAAAATCCTCTCTTTAGAACCTTAGCCTCCATTTTCTTTGAATTAATTTTCCAACCCTAGGTTTAGCTATATTTCTTTCTTTTATTCTCAGCAAAACATATTAAAAATTATGTGCATGCATCCCTAGGTGGGCCGCACGTGCGGTGAAGCTTGGCCGCAAGTGCGGTGGTCTGGCTGGCTCGCTCGGATTCTTCACTTCTTGCACGGAGGATTCGCTTTCATGCCCTTTTTAATTGAATTTTCATATTTCCTGCCAAATCTATACAAGTGCATGAAACACATTATCTCTACCAAATAAACAAAATTGAAAGACTAAAAATGTAACTTAAGTGGCCTCAATGTGGTACTTTTCGGCCTACATCACATATGATTATGCCATGTACTGTAAGGATAAAATTCAAATTTTCTTTTTTAAAAATCAAAAATGTTCAATGCATGATTCTAATTTAAACACTCATCCATAACGATGGAGTGGTAAATACGCTATGACGTTCCAAGCAAGAACCATGAAACCAATACACATATATAGATTTGTATACAGAAGATTGTATAAACGACTTTCGCTCTCTACTTTTGCCGACTCCTGAAACAGCAGGCTTGTAGACACTCAAAATCAAGTTTTTTTCACATTTGCAAACTCTATAAACGACATGCTCGTGGACACTAAAAAACCTTTCCCACATTCATCCAGCAATACGCGCAAACAGGGCAATTGGGCATCTTAACTCCCCGCGCAGGTACCAAATACGACACATAACTCAATTTCCAAAACCCGACTCAACTACCCGGACTCATACGTTATTTACCCCCTAATATTTTCCAAACATCCACAAGATTGTAAAATCACATGAGAAAATTGTGATGCACATGCTGCATGAGTTTTCAAACCCAATTTCCTTAAGATTTGTTCAATTCACAACAACATGTAATTGTATCAACAATAAAAATTTTCTACAATCCCACCATTTTCTACAATCTCAATATTCATCTATTTTAATACATATGTCCAAAAAAATTCAATGACCTCACGTCTCAACACCATTTCCATAATTGTTCATCAAATTTCAAGATTTAAGAGTCAATTTGACCAAACCCATTATTAAATCTAATTTAAAAATTAGGATTTTTAGAAAAATTGGGGCCTTCCTCCCATTAGCATATAAAAAGTCAATATTCATTCCCAATATAAAGAATCAATAAGAAATTTTTACAATTTTTCTCAAAATTTTTAGATACAAGTTCCCATTAACTAAACAAACCGTTTTAATTTAACAAAACATCTCATACCATATTACACTTAAGAAATTACCACATATATATTTCAAATCAAGAATATAACGAGTTAAAAGTATCCCTACCTCAAAATTGAAGGCAAATGGTAAATACCCAACTTCAAGCACCAAGAAATGAGAAAACAATCGGTAGTATTTTTAGTCTAGACTTGTTCTTCAACCCTTTCTGAAAATCTAAGGTGTATCTAGGTAGAAATTAAGGAAAATCAAGTGTTTAGGGCTAGGGTTTCGGAGGAAGGGTGCTAGAGAGAGAGAAAAGTTGGAAAAAGTGAGAAAAATGAGCGTTTGATTGACTTTTAAGTGAGTTGTCGTGACCAGACCACTCGAACAAACTTTTCACCGCCTGAGCGGTAAACGCAATGTTCTAGAAGTTTTATAGAGATACAGTAAAAATATTGGAGTCTGGATTCTGTGCTCGAGCGATCATTTCATTGCTCGAACGATCTCGCCTGCAAATATGCAAGATATTGAGAGCTACGCATTTACGCTTGAACGACCAAATGACCGCTCGAGTAGTCTCCCAAAATTAACTGTTATACTAACACTCTCTGTCCAAGGAATTAATATGAGAAAATAAACATTCATTCCTTCAACCAAGACGTAGAAGTAACTCAGTTACTGATGGATGAAGGTTCACCAACGGCAAAAGTCGCTTTAGAAAGCCTGCCTCTCTTCCTTTCTTTGTTAAGTACAAGAGTAACAGGTACGCTTAGTTACCAGTTACTATTCCTAATACCAATAATCTTAAAGCAATAATGTAATGGTAACTAATAAAGTAGTGTAGTGGTGACTAAGATATATTTGGAAATTGACTTTTTCTAATAATTTTTAAAAATTTTCATATGTTTGAGAACCATTTTTTTTAATTGCATAAAAAATCACGAATGACTAAAATGTTTTAACTTTTTTTTTTAATGACTTTTTAATTATTCTTTTTTAGTGTTATTATTTTTTAGGATAAATTACAAACACACTCTTTGAAATTTACTTAAATTACAAATTACTCTATGTGATTTTAGAAATTACATTATGCTCCTAAGGTTTCTAATTTCATAACAAATAAGTCTTTTTATCAATAAATCATTAAGTTAATTAACAATTTTTAATAATGTTAAAATTTTATTTCAATTAATAATTCAAATAATTTTATTACGGTGGTGCTACATGCACTAGTTAATATATGCACTAGTATACCAATTAGTGTTATAATATTATTATTGATCACATTTATTATACAAGTTACAAATATCTAAAACCATAGAAATGATGTCACATCATCTATTAATACACTAATATGTACATTAATTGTTACATATAACATTATTTATTTTATTATTATATAAGTGAACAGTTAAAAATTTTACTTTTTCAATTAATTCTGTTAAATAAAAAATTATGACAAAAAAATATTTGTAATTTTTCAAATCATATAGAACAATTCGTATTTTAAACAGTGTGTTTGTAATTTACCCTACTTTTTAACTTTTTCTAAACCAAAAAAAATAATATCATTGCATATCTGGCATGTATATCATCAATGCATTTAGGCCTGGTTTGGGATACTTAAAATAATCTAGAAAGTCAAAAAATTATTCAAAAAGTTAAAAAGTTATCACTATTCACAAAAAAAAAAATATTAAAAATTAATTTTATACAAAATTAATTTTCAAACAGCTCTGAAGTCCCACAGGCGCAGCTGAGTTTTTGAAAAAATTGCACTGATTTAGGTGCACAAATAACACTGTGCTGTTCAGCCCGTGGGAGCCATCACGAGTCCGGTTTTAATAATCTGGACCGTCAAAGTATAGAACACGTCGAGTATTATATACCTGTAAAAAATCACGTTGATCGGATATCGGTAACTATATGATCAAATCAGTTAAAATTTATAAAATGGATGGTGTTATAGTTAACGATTGAAAAAAAAATAATATGATTAGATAGCTATCGATATTTAATCAACATGATTTTTTTACAAGTATATAATATTCGACGAATTCTACACATCAAATGATTTTGATTAGCAAAACAGGACTTGTGGTAGGCCCCCACAGGTTGAACAACACCTTCAATTCACTGCCCGAAAAGCAGGGAACCATCTCCCCCTACTCTCCGCATGCTATCCCTCATTGTACAACCTATTCCATCACAATCTTCTCCTATTCATTAATTTATACAATTTTTTAGTACACATTTTTTCGTAAAAAATCAAAAAATTATCCCAAACGACCATATTTTTTTCTCAGTTTTTTAGTTCAAAAAGTTAAAAAGTACACTTATTTAGAACACCCCAAACAACCATTTAGTAAGAGACAACAATACACCTCGAAGAGAGGGTTGCTATATGTCACTTCTTTCACTGTTTTTCACTAATGTTGTGTTTGATTAAGAGATTTAAGGAGAGATTTAAAAAGAGGAAGAAAAAAAAATGTGTGAAACTAAGTGAAATGCAAGTATATTTTATTCACATTTCACCTAACTTTCTCATTTCTCTTTCCAAATCTCTCCTCAAATCCCCCAACCAAACATAGCGAAAATCTACAATAATTATATTGAAACAAGGGAACCAATAATGATTATCCATGTAGGAAATGATATGAAATGGTGACAAGATCACTGACTCTAAACATTAAAATGTGGGTTGACCGAATAGCCACAAATCCATGTTCCGGAAAGACGTTCATTTCAGCTTTCTAATTGCTTCTGGGCATTAATTAGAGATAGGGTTAGCACCACTCTTACTTTTTCTTTTCCCTCAACAAATTCAATTGCAAATCAAAATCCAAACACCACATAAATATATAGACCACAATACCCGAAATCTATCAGACACGGCTTGATGGCTGGAAAATAAGTTTCAAGCCTCCAAGAAGCTGAAAACTTGCTCCCTTTCCATCCAACTGAATCATTCTCAGTAATACAAGACATCCATTTACACAAATTTCAAGCCTCTCTCTACTTTTATTATTGGAGATGCATTTGAAACTGTCTTCAATCAAGAACAACCATGGAAGGTCGATTAATGAAAAGAGAATCAGTCGTAAAGACGAGACTTAAAAATACATCATCTAGCCACACCATACCACCTTCAACAAAACAAAAAATGTGATTTAATCATTTCAAAGAATGACAGAATCAACGTGTGAGTTGCCCGAGAGGGAACTTGTGAGATAGAACAAAGATCATTAAATCCTCCAGAAACCATTTAGTTACCTCTTTCTATTCGACAAAATAGTTTGACAGTTGAAGAAGGGCAAATAAAGTCACAGTTACTCTTAGAGTGCCGTCTTCATCTAAGGAAGCAATGGGAGAGAAGCAAAAAGAAGAAAAACATCTTGGAAAGTTACCAAGAACAATGAGATTTTGTGGACATATTATCTAATAAGAAGATGTCTGAGACAAGGTATAACCTACATGTCCATTTGAATAAGAACTTGTTCCATATGGCCACATTGAGCAACGACAAAAAAGAGAAGGTAAATTATATTGACTATCCCTGAGATTTAGAGAAAATACAAGCAATCTCACATTTTGATATAATTATACTAA
>CM069905.1:55245344-55325828 GCA_036172215.1 Camellia granthamiana
CAACTTAGGTATTCTCAACCGAGATGTTTACTCCGGTTGAAGGAGTTGGTGTTTTGTTCAACTTTGAAATTCTCAACCGAGACGATTTTCTCCGGTTGAAAGAGTTGATGTTTTGTTCAACTTAGGTATTCTCAACCGAGATGTTTACTCCGGTTGAAAGAGTTGATGTTTTGTTCAACTTAGGTATTCTCAACCGAGATGTTTACTCCGGTTGAAGGAGTTGGTGTTTTGTTCAACTCTGAAATTCTCAACCGAGACAATTTTCTCTGGTTGAAAGAGTTGATGTTTTGTTCAACTTAGGTATTCTCAACCGAGATGTTTACTCCGGTTGAAAGAGTTGATGTTTTGTTCAACTTAGGTATTCTCAACCGAGATGTTTACTCCGTTGAAAGAGTTGATGTTTTGTTCAACTTAGGTATTCTCAACCGAGATGTTTACTCTGGTTGAAGGAGTTGGTGTTTGTTCAACTCAGATTCTCAACCGAGATGATTTTCTCCGGTTGAAAGAGTTGATGTTTTGTTCAACTTAGGTATTCTCAACCGAGATGTTTTACTCCGGTTGAAGGAGTTGATGTTTTGTTCAACTCTCAGACTCCAACCGAGATGATTTATTCTGGTTGAAAAAATTGATGTTCTGTTCAACTTAGGTATTCTCAACCGAGATGTTTATTCCGGTTGAAAGAGTTGATGTTTTTGCTCAGACTTAGGTATTCCCAACCGAGATGTTTACTTCGGTTGAAAGAGTTGATGGCTTGCTCGACCTAGGTGTTCTCACTGAGGTGCTTATTCCGGTTGAAAGAGTTGAAGATTTGTTCAACTATTTGATTCAAACTGTGATGTCTTTTCCGCTTATATGAGTTAATTAATGTGGTTTGTCTTGCCGAGGTATTTTGTTCGGCCGAAGTTATGAGACTTAAAGACCGTGCAAACACTTGATGAAATTTAGCTTTTTCATTGATTGAAAATAAGTACAAGAGGTGGAGCAGACAGCCCGGTTACATGTGCAAAGCAAAAAGCAAAGGAAAAGAAAGCTAAGCTAAGGGGGAAAGGTTGGTAAATTCGTCATCAGCTGCCTCCAGGTTGACCGATGGTGTTTGCTCCTGGTCACCGGGTTGCTCCTGGCTACTTTCTTCCTTGGCATTCGCCTCGGTATCTTTGGCGAGTTCTTCCTCGGCTTCAGCCTGCAACACACTGAAGACGTCGTTGGCATATGGCACGAGGTACACCGGCAGGAAGGGCAGCTGGCGGAGAGGTAAATACGTCGGTCTCGGGACCTTGGCCAAGCTGATCGTAGGCAGACTTCTAACCAGCTTTAAAGTAGATGTCTTGGGTGGCAAAGACTTGTTTTTTGTAGTTGTCTTCAGCCTCCTTAAAGCCGACGTTGTTGGCGTCTTCGCACTGCTTCTCCCTTGACTTTTTGAGTGCATCCAGCTCGGCCTGGGAGCTCATCCCTCCTCTTCTCGGCGTCACCAAGCTGGCCGAGCAACTTGGTGTTGTCAGCGTTAGCAATCTGCAGTGAAGCCTTTGCTCAGCCGAGCTCGGTTTGAAGACTTTTGACTTGGTTGGCAGTGTCGTTCGCCTTTTGCCGTAGTCGATGAATTCTCTCCATGACCAAGTGTTGCTTCTGGATGGCCTGCAAGAAAAAAAGATTGATCAGAAGAGGAAACCGTGCAAACACTTGTGAAAACTTGAGTAGAAGTTTGGTTCTTACCCTGGTTATGGACTTCACGGCCGACTTCACCAACCGGGTGCCTGGAACATGGTCGCTGCCGACTACATCGCTCGGTAGGAAAAGGGCCTTGGAGAGGTCAAAGGCGAGAAGGTGTTCTTTGTGTCCCTTCACGGAAGCTGTGGCCGGGATCTCTTTACCCCGGTGTTTGAGCTGCGGCCTCCATGCCGGCGTCGGGTCGACGATGACGGCAGGCTGCTTGGTGGTAAGCTCGGTAACCAGTTCGGCAGAGGGATCTGCCCGAGGTCTTTTGCCAGCCCGGCGGGTTTCTTGTCTAGATTGCCCGGCGGTTGGAGATGCCAAGGAAACCACGGCGCCGCTGGATTGACCAGCAACTGGAGAGCGGGTAATGATGCTCGGTATCTCGGTTGAAGTTACTGTGAGGAGGTTCTTGATACGGCTTCGTTTTGCCATCTCTTGTTCTTCGGTCAACCAGATTAGCGGCACGTCCGGTAGAGTTGGGTCTGGAGGAGGTGATGGAGCACGGAGAAAGTCTATAACTTTGCTCCGGCGTGGAGCTGAATATCTGTAAGTTGGAGTGTAGCCGAGCAGCTCGTTACAATCCCGGTAGTGGTAGCGGAGCACGGTCCGGATGGCTTCTACGTTGGGATATTGGTAGTTGGCTTTCAAGGCTTGGATTGCTGCAAAGAAAAATAGAAAAATGTTAAGTACAGATTAGTGAAGAGAAACAAAGCGACCGGGCGAGTTAGCACGGCTTACATGTTTTGCCGAAATTCTTGCTAATTGACCAGCCCGGTACGTCGGCTGTTTCATAGTTGCCAGACACCCAGAAAAAGTCATCGTCGTGTAAGTCCTTATCTGGGGTGCTGGTCACTATTTTTTCTTTGCCTGGTCGAATTTTTAAATAATAGGCGAAGCCATCGCCGGCGTGCCCAAGGGTGTATTGTCGCAGTATCTCGGCTAAACCTAAGTTGGTGCCTAGCCGGTTGTTTAGCTCGTGGACGCCATTGATAATTCGGTAAGTATTGGTTGATACTTGTGTGGGTGCAAGCCTGGTCCGCGCGCAGGAATTCGGTCATCAATGGGTTGACCGGGAAGCGGAGGCCTCCTTCAATGATAGACAGCACGGTGAAGGGGCACTGGTCTAATCTGCCCCAAGGGGTTGTCTCAATCTTGGCGAGCTCTAGGTGGACATCGGCCGGGATACCGTAGTCTTCCCGAAACGCGGCCAAGCCAACCAGAGTGTCGACAAGGAAACGGAATTTCCCCATGTGTGGCCGACTAATTTAGCTCGGCTGAGGAGGTTTGGCACAGACTGGGGATTGATGGCTGCTCGGCCCTTGAGAGCCTCGGTGACGGTTTGTTGTCCCCTTGGACTCTGTAGAAAAAGGATGGCAAGTGTAAGACAGAGTGCGGTTGCGCAAAGCGAGCTTGACCTTAGCTCGGTCATGAAGAGTGACAAACCACCTCGGTCGTAAAGGCTAACCAAGGAGCTCGGTCGCCCAAGCTGACCAGATGTTAGCCCGGTCGAGCGGCCAAGTCCTTTGGCTATCCCGGTTTCTACTAAGGTTGGGACAAACAGGTTATTTGCTCGATCTAAGTGATTTTTTGGATCAAAGGAGGACCTGGAGCCCGGTCCGCCCCAGATCTTCAATGTTCATCAGGGAAAATGAAGAACAACAAGGAGAGTTAAGGGTTTGGGACGATTTTGGGTGCCTATGTCCTAAAAACTACGTATTTAGTGCCCTAATATGCGAAATACCAATTGAAATAACAGCAAAAGAGGAGTTGAAGGACTTACAAGGGAAGGGCAGTGGCTTCTTCCTCAAGCACGAACTCAGCAATGGCAAGGAAGAAAGGGCAAGAGCTCTGGAGCGTCAAAGGCTTGAAGAGAATTAGTAAAGACGAAATAAGGAAGAAGGGGCATGTATATAGACCCAAGGGCCGCCAAAAATTTGAATGCCAACAGACGCGCTGGTTGGCTGCTCTAGGGCCAATATGAGGACGACACGTGTCCCCCATTAATGCAACGTCAGAATTGAAGGGACATGAAGGTCAGATGAGGCGTCGACCGAGCAAGTCAAGAGACAGGATGGTGTACCGAGGAGTCAACCGGGCAAGTTTTGAAGACAGGCATGTCGACTAGCCCGGTCACCGTTTTGCAAACCGAGGACCAAGGAAGTGTTATCCTGGTCAGAATAGGTAATCCCAGTCATGCTTGCGCGGACGGAATTAAGGGGCAATTGAGAGGGAGATTTATGATTTGGGATTGGGCCGGATAGATTTGGGCCGAATGAGGTTGGGCCGAGGTAGTGCGGCCCTGTCCTGAAAGGATCTGCTCGGTTAAGGCAAGGTGTGGTTGGACCGAGCTACTTGGCTTCATGGTATAGAAGCCGGTCAAGTGAGATGTCCGGCGTTAGGCAAGGCGTGGGTGTTCCGCGGTTCATGAGTTTGCTCGGCAGGAAGGCCGACAGTAAACCAGCATGAGTTGTCCCGAGCTCGGCTATGCCAGAATGCAACCGAGCTCGGTTCTCCTTGAGCTTGGCTATGGGAACACTTGGGCATAAAGTGCAGCATGGCCGTTGATAGTCGAGATGATGCAGCCCGGCTGCCGAGCTCCCAGTAGAGTGGGCTGGCAGTTGGGTTAGGTGATGTTCAGCAAGATTTGTGCTGACAGATGGGATAGCAATACCACGTGTCGAGAGATCACTGGGAGTAGATTTAGGGCGCAGAGGGTATATAAGCATGTCTGCGCCCCCCATACGAGCGGGGACATTTTTTGTAAGAAATACTTACACTCAACTCTCTCTCTCTCTCAATCCCAAGGTGTGTGCTAACTTGATCGTCGGAGGGGTTTTCTGGCCACACACCGCCGGGTAGCTCACCGCTGTTGTCCACGCAGGTGATCGGATAGAGACGGAGCTTGGAAGAAAGAAGTACGGGCTCGCTGGAATATTTGCTCCACGTACACCATTGTTTCGTTGACCACCAAGGGTTTGAAATTATGTGTTTTTAATGACAGATTTTTATTATGAAAAATAATATTTAAATATAAAATTCATATAAAAAAATTTACAAAAATAATATGACATTGTCATTCTTATAAATAAATTTATTTTCATAAATATTTTATTTTAAAGTGAAAAGTATATATTAACCCATCCAGATTGTATAATTAACTTTTTTTTTTTTAAAAGGCCTAAATTATATAACTTCAGCACCCACCAAGTGTTTTTTTACAAAAATTAATATTTGTCCCTAAAATATTCTCATATTTGAAATGACTTTCTCTCTTATTCTTATTTGTTTCAGTTATCTCATGTCTCTTCTTATTTTTCTTTTGTTTCGATTTATTTATTTTCTATTGTTTTTTCAATTCCCTCTTCAACTCAATCTTTATTTTTGTTTTCTTTTTTATCTTTTGGGTAAATTACAAATACACTTCCCGAGATTTATTTGAAATACGAATTACCTCATATGGTTCTAGAAATTACATCCCGCCCCTTGAAATTTTTAATTTCATAACAAATGGCCCATTTTATCAATAAATCATCAAATCAATTAATAGTTTTTAACGATATCAAAAATATATTTTAATTAATAATTCAGGCAATTTTATTATTATATATGAAAGAAGTTAGGAGTTTCATTTTTCTAGTTAATTTTGTTAAATAAAAAATTCTTACAAGGGGTATTTGTAATTTTCTAAATTACAGGGGCAATCCATATTTTAAGTATACCTCAGGGAGTGTATTTGTAATTTACCCTTATCTTTTTTATATTTATTTCAAAATTTCTTCTTCTACTTTTTTTCCCCGAATTCTTCTGGTTTCTTTGTTTCGATTTTCTATTTTATTCTTCTTATTTAGTGTTTTAAGAATTGAAATTATTTGTAAAAATTGAATTAAGGAGAATGTGATTGAGTTACTTTTTTTTTTAGCTTTGTTTCATATCCCAATGATAGTTGTTTATGTCTTTCAAAATTGGCAATATTTGCAAACTTATAAATAAATGTTATCCCAATGACTTCACAAAGCAAAAAAATTGTATTTAAAATTTCAATTGTAAAATTGTGGGATTGATATTCTTAAACATCTCCAATTTTAAAAGTTGTCAACAATTGTGTGAGTGATTTTCTGACCACACTGCCAACTCAATTATTCAGCTGGAGAGTACTGGCAGAATAGATGGCACCTGGCTGACTTGCAACAGAAAGAGAAGATTCCAGCGGTGGTTCGTCCATCCGGGGGCACTCTGACGATCAAGTCAGTATATCTCTCAAAGATAATCAATAGTGCTAAACTCACTGTTCAGAATATAAATTGCGTACCTTAGACCACGGGGGTGCCTCTCTTTTATAGTTAACTCAATCCTAGTCCCAATAGAAGCCTGACTTCTATGGACTCTCATTCAGTACTTGCTTTGGACTCTACAAGAGATAATGATAGACTCCCTAAGAGGGTTATCCCTATCCATCCTGAAGTCTTTTTTCATTCTAGGACTCTTGTTCCTTATCCGCTTATCTCGGATTCCGATATCTTCGGAGACAACCTCGGCCTAGCCGAGATAACCTCGGCATCATGACTAAGACACGTGGCACCTCGGCTGACACGTCGGCGTCACCTTGGCCACGTGTTGGTACTTGAAAAATATATCCCCACAACTGCCCCCTAGGTTCTATTACCTCGGTATTCTGAGGTGATGGAACCTATATCTGTGCTTCCTGCCAGTATGTTGGCTTAAAGACTTCTAGCCGAGATCATCATTAAAAAGCCGACATGTCTTCTTTAAAGATCAAGACTTCTAAGTTCTCTTTCTTGTTTATGAGCTGTCGTGCACAAACAACTCTACTGTTTCAGCCACGCGTCTCATTCTTGCGCTTGCATGCGCCGTCTGACGCATTCGCTACTCTAGGTGCATTAATTTAATTTCGCCGCCTTTTCAAGTTTTAACAAAACTTTTCCCTCTTCTTTCATCCCTTCACTTTTTCATTCGATTCTCTTGCTTATTCTCTCTCTAGCTTTTTCTTCGAAATCCGCCATTGTTCCAGCTTCAAGCTCTGCAATTGCCTGCATTCTCTCTTTCTGGTGAAGCTTTCGCCGTTCTGTTACTGCTATCGCCTGTCTTCGGCGATCCTTACACCGGCTTCACTTTTTCTGGTAAGCCACCGTTCCTTTCGTTTTCAATTTTTTGATGCTCTCTATTACTCGCTACTATCACTGCTTTGTTTTTAACTTGTGAATCATACACCTGAATGCGTTTACTCCACAATTTGGCTCTTGCCCATGTCTTGAACACATGCACTGTTTCACCACTTTCTTGCGCTTTTGTCACTGTTCTTGACCCTATACTCCTTGTATTCTTTATGCTTTTGATAGTCCATCTCTGTTCCTGATTCTGAAACTTCGTTCTTGTTTTCTGTTTTTTATGTCTTTTCCAGATCTGTGCCTTCAATCTTCGTTTTCATAGATTTAGGTTTGGGATTCATCTGTAGAACCTACCAATCCTTAGGAAAAACTGAAACAATCTTTACGAATTCTTGCACCAATACATACCTAGGTTTTTGCCGAGGTCCCAACAACCTTTTTTGAAACATCTTTCTTCTGAAATCCAATACCTTTAGGCTGATATCATGGGTATGTGGAAACATAGGGTAGACATCCCGACCAAACTAGATCATTTTAGGCGTGAGTTTGACATCCCGGCTGACGTCCATCTGAGGTTGGCTGGGGAGGATGACTCCATCATGCCTACAATCGATTCCATGCCCTTCCCTGTGGTAGCCTTCATCGAGTGCGGACTTCGGCTCCCACTCAACGTCCTTTTTCGTGAGATAATACACTACTATAAGTTGAACCCAATGTAGCTAGCCATCAACTCCTACCGAGTCATAAATGGTATCATAGCCTTAGCCAAACAAGAAAACGCTAGGATTACTTTAGCCGATATCCAGTACTGCTACACCATGTGTGGCCTCAAAAAAGATACTGGCTATGTTTACTACCTCAAGCCGAGGTCCACAGAGTACAAAATCGTTGCCGACCTCCCTGACTCCAACAAGGGAGCGGGGGACGACTATTTCATAACTTCGGGGAACTAGGAGTTCGCTCCAGATGAAGACCTCCATCTTTTCCCTCTTCCTCGATCAGTCTTTGTAGAGGGCAATGGTAAGAGCCCTACATTCATATTTACTTGTTTTTTAAAGTCTTGCATACTTTATCTGTTTCTTAATGTCTGCTTTTTGTTGCAGCTGTTCCTAAGCCACTAAAAAAATTTCACCAATCCTTCTTTCCCAGCAAGGATTTGAAGAAACTCTTGGACTTGCCAGTCCATAAACGGAAGGTGCCTCTACTTCTCAATTTTATTCCAACATACAAGTCAGCTCTACCCAACGCCCCTAAGAGGAAGAAGAAAAGCCTTTCTCCACCCTCTGCCACAACTCCACAGACTGCGTCCATATTTCGGACAGATCAAGGATCAACATCTAATCCAGCTGATCAGCCATCAACCTCGGCTCTATACCTGATTCCGATATCCCAACGCTGTCGTCGACGCCGAACAGTTTCTTCTGCTGAGATGGGTCGCCCAAAACTAGTTGCAAAATACCTCCTGGCCAGCATCCCTTCCGATGTTGACACTCAGCCAGCACAAACCCAGCCTCCGCTGAAGCCGAAAAGAGTCAAGAAGGCTCAACTAAAGGCGAGGGAGACTCAGGTCGAGTATGAGGATACTTTGCCAATCTCTAAGTTGGCTGAGAGTGACAAATCTCAACCTTTTGCTGGGAAGAGGCGTTTTGAGGCCCAACCATTTGAATCCCCAAAATTGAAGAAGCCGAGGTCATCCTCTGCAACGACCTTGGGGTCCCAAAAGCAAAGTGCCCCCTGGGAACCCAACATTACACTGGAAAATAAGCCAGTGATGGCCGACGATAGTGCTGATGATATTAACATCGGCGTAGCTCTCAGTACCGCTCTACTCCTGCCCAGCGATCTTGATCGGAATGCCAAGTTGAGCAAGTACGAAAACTACGCCCTGATGCTTCAACGCTCTGTCCAAGTAAGTGTCTTCTATTTGGTAATTCTTCTTATTTTCTTTGTACTTAGAAAATTTTGTAATAACTTTTGCCTTGTGTACTTTCAGGCCATTCAGCATGCCCACTCTTTCTCTGTTCAATCTTTTGAAAATCGGGAGAAGTTGGTCGAGGCGAGGAGGGAGGTCTCCAGCCTTCAAAGGTCAAATAAGAGTCTTCAATCAAAGATCAAAAAGCTGGAGGACTAGGCCGAGGTTGCCATCAAAGCCCAGACTAATGCCGAAGAAAAGGCTGAATCTGCCGAGGCCATCAAGAAGGTCCTTGAGGCCAAGAAGAAGGAGGCCGAGGAAAAAACGGCCCAGGCCCAAAAGGAACTTCAGGATGCTCTGGCCACAAAAGAGGCCGAAATCAAGGACGCCGACGAGAAGGCATATGTTCAGGGCACGGTCGATGTCACGGAGGCCTATGAAAGGCAGGTGAAGCAGACATGCAACAGGGGTTTCATCCTTGGTTGGATGTCTCTTCTGAAAAAGCTTGAGGTCCCCGAGGACTCGCCTCTTCGGAAAGCCGACGCCATTCCTCTTCCATTCCCTCCAACTCCAAGTCCAACTCAATCTGATGATGACTCTGAATTAGAGGAGGAGGTTTTGGTGAGGAAGCCAAAAGATGCTGCTGGGGCCAAGTCCCCCTCTCATCTTGAGCAAGTCCTAGACTTGACTCAAGATGAGGAGGGCGATGAGGTTCCAAAAGATGCTACAGTTGAGAAAGCATCAGCCGACGTTATCCTTGCCGATAAGAGCTTTGGTGAAACCCTTCAAGAGATTGATGCCGAGCTTGCGGCGGAAAAGGCTGCCGAGGCGTCTTCCCAGTAGTCGTCTGATCTTCAGACCCAACCAACTACTGTTGCTGAGGAATCTTAGCTTTATGTTTTTCCCTTTCTTTCTTGTACTTTGTTTTTCTTTATTTTGCTTAAAACAATGTAAGCTTTCTATGTGGCCAATGTTCCTTCTTCGGAATATTAATACAGCTTCCTTTTTTAAATATCTGTATCTTTGTCTTCTCTTGACTGTTTTCGCATGATTCCATACTTAGAATATTTTGCATGTCTTTAGTATATACTTCAATCCTTGTGCAATTTTCTCGGGGTGACGCACCTCGGTGGTACAACCTGATGATTTATCTCGGCAAGTACCCAAGTACCTTCCTCGGCGTAAGCCTGGTTTCACCTTGCCAATTTTTCATAAAATTTCAACAAGTGTTTAACCTTAGTCTTTATCTTGTCAACTTTTCTCAAGCTTCAACAAGTGCTAAACAATGATTTTGGTTAATCTTCAGCTTGTAAATTGCTACAAATTTCAACAAGTGTTAAACAATGATCTCCATTTAACTTCAACTTGTAAATTGCTACAAATTTCAACAGGTGTTAAACATCTTTGTCTTCTCTCTTCCCCCTAATGTGAACCTGAGTTCCACTTGGGTTCTCATTATTCATGCATTTCAGAAACAACATCAAGTATCTTGAAAAAAGAACCAAGCTTGAATCTTTATTTATTTACTTTGGCAAGTAATAAAAAGCACAAAAAAGTTCTAATGATAGAAAAATTGCAAATTGCAAGCATTCCCAAGCCTCGGCAATTCTTTGTCCTTATTATCTTAAAGCCGACGTTCCCCCTTTCCCAGTACCGAGGTGATTCTGTGGGGTTCTTCCCAATTTGGGCCGAGCTTGCTATCTCTGGGATCCTACTTGTTGTAGGTGGATTTCATTGCTGCCATGGAGCAGTTTTTTGCCTGTAGCTGGTCTCCTCTGACTTCTTCAATCCCATGTTCTGTTGGGAACCGTAGTAGTTGATGCAATGTTGAGGGAACTGCCCTCATTGCATGCAACCATGGCCTTCCCAAGATGATGTTGTAAGGAGATGGTGTGTCGATGATGGTGAATTCTGTTGTGATCTTCCTGGTGCCAGCCTGTACCTCCAAGCTTACTGCCCCCAGTGGCCATGTCGGCGTTCCATTGAATCCAACCATTGGGCTATTGGATTTCTCTATATCGTCTAGGTAAAAGTCGAACTCCTTGTAACATCAGATGTACATGATGTCACAAGAGCTGCCTTGGTCAATCAGGATGCGCTTTACTTGGCATTCCCCAACCTGGAGGGATACTACCAAGGCATCATTATGTGGATGCTGCACCATCTCAAGGTCGGCTTTAGAAAAGGACACTACTGGTCCTTGGTGCTCCTCTGCCCGATGTCTCTTCTCCCCGACTTGGTAGACATGCTGCAAGTGCCTCACCTTCTGGGTCTCCCCCTTGATTTCGTTCTCGTTGACCTTTGAGTGAATTACGTTAATTACCCGGGGTCCTCCTGCTTGAGGTTGTTGTGCTGGGGGAGGCGGTGCTGCGGGTGCCTGAGGTAGTCTTGCATGTTTCTCCCTTGTTCTGGCCTTATCGACAAGGTCTCTCAAGCGGCCTTGCCTCACCAGGTCTTCTAAGTGTGCTTTTAAGGCTCTGCAGCCCTGAGTCATGTGCCCGTCTTCATTGTGGTAGGCACAACGCCTACCAAGGTTTCTCCCCATAAATTCTCCTGGTGCCCTTGCTGGTGTTTTGAAATAAGGTTGATTTCGAATTTGATCCAGGATTTTGTGAATTGGGATTCAGAACACAGTTGTTACAGCTTGTTTAGCCTTCAGTTCTGTCTCTTGCTTGCTGGATCCATTGTTACTTCGGCCTTGCCTTGTGTAGACACCCCATTTTTGATCGTCCTCAAGACTTGGACGTCACTGCTTGAACACTCGGTGATTATCCATGTTTGTGTTCATTTGGAGTTCCCGGAGGTCTCAACTACGCGCCTTGCCTCAGGATCTCCGAACTTGACCGTTTTGTGTCTGGTTTTGCACCAAACACCTGTGTTTTGCCTTGGAGGGGCAGGGAATGCCTTGTGAGGTATCCCCACACACCACCGGCAGTGGCTAGAGGCCACCGGCTGTTGTTTGTGTCCACCGGCAATGTATATTGCCGGCCGGCACTCTTTTTGGCCGACCGGCAGTCATTTTTGTCAAAATGACATTTTTGGCCAGCCGACTACTGTTCATCTGCTTTTTCAAATATTTTAGGACAGCTGTTTGGCATTTTGTTCCCCTCCATACACGTGTATGGAGGGATGCTCTTCTTGTTAGCTTTCTTGACAAGCTTTACAAGATTGGTTGCCTATAAGAGGAGCCCTCCTCTCTTGGCATTAGGGTTAGAGATTTTAGAGAGGAAAACATTGCTAGAAGCTCTGGTTCTAGGGTTAGAACTCATATACATTCTACCTCTATCTATTTCTCCCTTGAGTGTTCTAGGTGCATTTGTTCATAGTATTGCATACAAACACCTACCATTACACCTTTCCTTGGCTATTGAGGTTCTAAGGGATTATTTTCAGAGTTTTGGGGCTGGTTTAAGCTCAAGGAGGCAGCTGGTCCTCCCTTTGTGAAGGTGGTCTTCAAGGGTAAGAAACTTCCCTTTTATTCTCTATTTTTGCATCCTATTTCTATCTATCTTAGAGCTGTTTTTGTGTTTGGTGTATAACATAAAAAAGTTCTGTTTTTAGGCCCTCTTGATAGTTCATTAAGAGTGTTTTGTGCTTTGGGGAAGTTTGACCCCTCTTAGGCCTTGAAAGGCCTCATTTTGTGCTATTTTGTGCAAGTTCCGAGACTCTGGCGTTTGGGCCTCTTCACCACTGAAGTCTTGAGGGATTTCAGTGGTGGAGATGGTGCCTTGAAGTCTCTAAAAGGGGAGGGCCACCCCCTCTCCTTGTTGTCCTTGCAAAGGGCACTTTTTGGCCTCTTGAAGAAGCTTATGTTAGAGTGTGTGTTGATCATGTCTAGGCTGCATTTCATGCTTATTATGCCATAATATAATCATGTTGTGTTTTGGTTTTGGTACACCATGCATGCTTAACATGCCTACCATGTAATGCCTTGTAATTGCCTTAATATGCCTTAGGTTGTTAGCCTTTGTTCGAGCATGTTTTAGGCTTAGCCTTGTGAATGTTTTGTGCTTATTTTGCCATGCTTTAGGTCTGTCCATAGTTGTTTGGATCGATTTTGGCATGCTTAGTATAACTCCTTTGCATTTGTGGCTTGTCGGGCTTGTATGCCTCAAGTATGTGAATGTGCAACATGTGTTGATTGCATCATTTTGGTGGTTTGGAACCATCCAACATGTAATTTCAGTCCCTTTGGCATGCTCATATGCTTGCCTTAGTTGCCTCTTTGTTGCTTTGAGGGCATGTGTTGTAAGCCTTATGTTTTGACCATTAAGCATGCCTTTGAATTTGAGCCACTTAGATGCCATCTAAGTAGTCCTTTGGTCTTGTTTTAACACGCTAAAAATCTGTTTTTAGTTGTTTAATGCATGCCATGTTTGATTGTACTAAGTGTGCTTCAAGGCTTCATGACTTGCCTCAAGTACTTGGACCATGCTTGCATACTTATGCTTGTCTCATTTGGGTTGGTTTGGCACCACATTTTAACATGATTTTAAAGCTTTTCATTCTATGCCAATTGTCCATGTTTAGCCTCTTTCAAGTGTATTTGAGAGTTGCTTGCTTAATGCTTAGGTTTGTGCCTTAACATGTACATGCGTGTGTGTGTGCTTAGCCTTCATTTTTGGGCACTTTGGTTACTGATTTTGGGCCTATTTGGAGTTGCCTAAGTCATGTTTAAGTCCCTCTTTTATTTGGTTTTCATGCTTGCCTTGCATGCTTGCTTGTATGTTTGTATAAGGGCCTTGCATTGTCCATATTGCATGCTAGCCAACATGTCTAGGATTGCATTGCATTTGTGTATGCTTGGCCTCTTGAAGTGAGTGTGATAGAGGTTAAGCTTCCTTGTGTGATTATATGGTTTGCATGCATTTGAAATTGAAAGTGCACACTTGATTCTTTGGGCCATCATGCACGGAAATGCGTGATTGGTGGTCCGAGAATCGAGGCACATCCTCCCTTGAGTCGCAAACATGATAGGGGGCATGATTGGTGCATACATGGTTTGAATTGTGTTGCCATGCAAGTTTTGCCCTCTGCTGCTGTGAGTTGCAGGTTCTGCAGGTATTTTCTACCGACCGGCAACATTTTCTGCCGGCCGGTAGTAAATCAACAGCCGATGGACGAATTTTGTGCCGGTGACCACAATTCACTGCCGATGGTGATTCTATTCAGCCGGTGGTATTCTCCAGTGTCCAGAAAGGCATCCTTGAGACTTTGGCAGTCTTCAAAGGAGCAAAGCAGGGAAAACAAAGGCAAACTACGCATGGCAGTGCAATTCTGAGCGGGATCCGAGCGCGCATGCATTGAGCCCTCTTCTCGAGGCGATTTACTGTTTTCTCCTAGTTTAGTTAGTTCATTAACTGATTAGGCAATTTGTAATATTTAATTAGCTCGCGTAGTTAATTAATTTGTATTATTTATTCGGTCCCTCCGAGCGAGGGCAAATCTGTAATAAGTGTGGGTGAGTGGTGTGTATGTCTTCCAACCTCCACTTCTTTCTCCCTTTTATTTACCTGCTTATGATGGTAGATTATGGCACGTTTATTTTAGCATACCTTATGCAATGCATGCGTGCATCCATACATTTGTCTTACATGCACGGGCTCGGTACATCATACAAACTGCATTGTATCTTCAAATCTAACTTGAATACGTGCACCGAATGATTGCATTTCACATGCCATTTTAGGGTTAGCTGAGCCTATCCTAATCACATTCTGTATGCGATGCATTAGTCACTTAACATGAACTAGGACATGCATGTTTGCTAACTGGTTTCTGTTTTGGCACGGAGTACAATGTGAGTATTTATGCTTTAGCATCTCGCATGCGTGTGAATGTTAACATGACAGCATGATTATCATGTGGCTAAATGTTTATATGAGATAAACTGTTTGAATGCCTGTGGGTGGAGGTTGGATTGCTTGAGTTGAAAAAACTCGTTGAAATCCGTGTTTTAGCCTACTTGCGAGTAGCAAATTCCAAAGCCTTTTCAAAATGAACGGATATGCAATGCTTATTTCCAAATTAGGCAATCTAGTCTATACTTGTTTGTCGTGCACACAACATAGTAATTCTAGGCTAATAACGGGAATAAGAACACGTAATGTTTTCAAAACCGGATATCACGGTTAGTAGAGGCCGGTCTTCGGACCAGGTGAAAGGGGGTGCTCATAGCTGACCTTCCCCGATCGTACCCAAGCTCCCGAGCCAAGACAACTTTGGTAATGACGGACACGTGGCCTTCGGCACCGAGTCAGGGTTTCCTAAATTTCCTATTTTAAAAACATTTAGGTGGCGACTCTGTATCTGGCAAAGCAGTCCATGTTTGGCACTTCTTTTCAAAAAAATCTGTTTTCTCAAATGATTTGCCAGATTTGGACTCTTTGGTTCAGATTAAGAACCGTGACAATTTGAGTCCTGAACTGTAGTAGACCCATAAACGAACCGAACGGGAGTCATCCTCCCGGGGCGTTCGGGGACGTCTACAATTTCTGGCGACTCTGCTGGGGAGTTTAGAGAGCTTGACTCGAACTCGTGATATCCTGTTTTGACCACACTTATGTGTTTCTTTGCATTGCATGTGCATTGGTGCGCCTAGGACACCGTGTTGGCCATCTGCTATTCCTGAGCGGTTTGCTGGAGGCTTGTCTTGTCAAGGCATGACCATAAGGCTGACCGGTTGCGGGCTCTGCCAGTATGGGAACACAAACCCCGGTTTTACCGGGGCACCCTTTTTGACCATTCGACCTAGTGCATATCGAAATCCATAGTGACCATTCCGAACTAGGACAGGTTGCTTACCCGATATAGGTTGTTTGAAACCACTGCGTGCGTAGTGAAACCCTAGCTCCTGACAAAATAGGACAGGGAAACCCTACCCCAACATAAGGGTGTATTGGCTCTCTTTTACCTGCTATGTGCTTTTAGAGTGTATTTCTGCAGGGAACGCATATATCAGTTTGCAAAGTTTGAGCATCAGGCCCGAGGGCACTAGTATCAGTGTTGTTGAGAATCAGTTATGTCTGCGGGTATCAATTCAGTTTTGAACAGTGATTCTGGGGAACAGTGATCAGTCGTAGAGTGCAGTTGTTCGGCTACACCCGTGTTTGATCTGTTTAGGGCTGAAATACTGCTTGTTTTTCGTTTCAGTTCAGAGATTCAGAGAGTTGATCCAGAATAGCTAGTGTCTTCTCCTTGCTGAGGCGGGACTTAGCATGACACAGAATTCAGAAGAGATCATGGTCATGACGGCCGCGTTGGATCAAGGAATCACCCTACACAGCGAGACTACTGTTGATATGCCGCATCCACCTAGGTCGCCTGCTGCACACCCAGTTTGGGCCCCTCAGCTATATCAGGCTCGTGAGCCTACTACTTTTGAACTGATGGGGATGATAGGTGATCTCCAGAGGTCTGTGGCGGATCTCGCCTATGGAATGTCAGCTTCACCGCCAGCTGCACCATACGCCGGGAGCTTCGTACTCCAGGAGCCCCTGCTGTTGGGACGGATTGTAATTGAACTCAGCCAACCAGAGATGGCCTCCAGCTATGGCAACGACGCATCAACCCAAGTTCTAGATCAGGCTGAGGCCCGAGACAAAGGCAAGATGAAGGCAGATGCCGACCCTATCGAACAACTGCTGTGGGCAGTAGAGGCTATGAAAGCCGGGGGGATGAACAAGCAACAGATATCTGCAGTTGTGACAAAAGCTGTGGAGGACGCTTTCCCCACTCCGCCTGAGGGCAGTTCCAGTCAATCAGAGAACCAGGACAGGCCCCGTCAAGCTAAAACAGTCCTTCCCGCTCCCAACCTTGCATCCGGAAAGGATCAGAAATCCAAGGCCGCACCCGCCGATCCGTTCGCTAGTGCATCTGGCAAGAGTACTCAGGCTCCAAAGTACCTGCCTCGAGGGCGCAGGGTCTTCCATCCTCTCTACATGCCTTTGTCTAGGGCACTTTTGATTTTGGCTAAAAAGGGGCACCTTACACCTCTGGAGCCTCGGCCTCTCCCGAAAAATCTCCCTGCTACTCATGACCCTGCTCAGTACTGCGCGTACCACCAGCAGACCGGTCACAGCACCGACAGTTGTTTCCGCCTTCGTCATGAAGTGCAAGATCTGATTGATGATAAGGTCATCCTCCCGCCTACCTCGGCCAAGTCAGTCACTACAGAGTTCTTGGATTTTGAGGATACGGATACTGTGAGTATGTGATCAGGGTGGGACCACTTGCGAGCGGCGCCCAGTGTTTTTGATGTGGCGTCTGGCACGCATTTTTGAGCATCTGCGAATGCTAGTTTTGTAAATTCTGGCTTGGGTGTCGAGTCAGTCTTTTGTTTTGTTTTGTTTTGAGTCTGTCTCATTGTCTTGAGTCGGTTCTTTTGCTTACGGGTCTGTCTTGTTGTAGCGAGTCAGTCCCCTTTGTATAGAATACCAGGTGATTCCGGGGTTGTTGCTTCGAACGCCGTTTTGTAATTATCCTTTTGTTTTTCCTTTTGAGTCCGTCTCGGCCGAGGAGCCAGTCACAATCAGGGAATCTGAATGAAACAGCCGCGGCTATCACATTTCCGTACTTGTTGTTGTTTCAGCTAGTTGTGCCAGAGGATGTGAATGGAACGACAGTACATTTCGCCTACTCTCTTGTGCCTTAAGCATCGTTGTAATGACCTAAGCTTTTCATAAAAACCCTTTTTGAACACTGCGGTGATAAAAACGAAGAGGGAGGAATTCCTCGGGATTTGTAAAATTTTGATCATTTTGAGGGAAAGAGAGACATGCTAAGCTTTTAATGAATGAAACCATGCTTGTCGGCGTGAGTACTGAGAAGGATCCTGGTTCG
The DNA here is from genome assembly GCA_036172215.1 of Camellia granthamiana. Lineage (NCBI taxonomy): Eukaryota > Viridiplantae > Streptophyta > Magnoliopsida > Ericales > Theaceae > Camellia > Camellia granthamiana. Next base: position 55,262,934 of record CM069905.1, read on the forward strand.
ATCCGGACTGGTTCCACACTATCTTCTGCGCGAGCGATTTGTCGCTTTCTTAAAAACTTTCAAAAACGAAATGTTTCGCGCAGTCTTGCGAAGACCTGTGTAGAATCGCTCTTGAGATTGTGCAGCCCAGGATCGCTCTCAGCCTCAAGATTCAGTTTATCTGTTGCAAACTGGAATCCGTTCAAAAACGTTCAACAGTGCCATGAAACGCCTGTGTGGCCCATCTTGAGGCAGCCCTCGAGCAAGAAGCACCAAAGCCAGATTAAGAAGATCAGATCTCACCGGAAGAGGCTCGTGAAACAACCGTGATAGACTTTTCTACAAATCAACACAACCATCACTCTCCTGGATACAGAGAGGCTTCAATCTCAAAACCATTTGGCATGGGCTTGCTACACTTTTACCCCTTGAGAGGCTCGTTGGGCCGAAAACCCGGAAGGGCGACCCAGGCAAAAGTTAGAGCAAAGGAAAAAAGAAATAAGAAAAATACAAAAAAGAAGCAAAAAAAAGAGAAAAGAAAAGAACAAAGAATAGCAAAAGAAAAGAAAGAAAAGAAATGAAAAAGCAAAAGAATCAAGAAAAAGAAAAAGAAAAAGAAAAAGAAAAACATAGCTCGCAAGGTCGAAAACCCGCATTGGGCACCTTGGCAAAAGTTAGAGCCTAAACAGTGAAGGTTAAAATACCCGAGTGTACCTTAACCGGAACTACGTAAGGCTTGATTCCCATGTTTGGGATACGTAGGCAACTTCATCTTGAAGTCCAGCCCCCAACGCTTCCATAGCGTCTCAGTCCATGTCATGGTTTTGATCACTTTTGCCTCCTCCGAATCCGATGTCTCGATTGGCTCCCCTCGCCTGACCTCTCTGGAAGGTCGGTGAGAGTGTCTTTCGCTCCTGGTGTGTTGAGGGGCTATAGGGATTGTTTTCTGCCCTCCCTTCTGGGCATCAACCGCTGGAATCGGTGTGTCCTGCAACAGGAATGGTGGCTGCATGACATTGTTTTGCATCATGAAGTTGACGACCGATTGCAGGTCCGCCAACTTGTTTGCCATATCTTTTACCTCTTCGTCTCTCCGTAGGTACCTATCCCTCCATACTTGGAGGTTTTCTTCGTTATAGTACCTGCTTTGGTTCGTCTTCTTTGAAGTGTCGCCCTCCTAGCCGACGTCTTTCGCTCCGTGATTCTGGTCACGAGTTTCTGTGTTGCGGTTGTCTCCTTCGATATCAAGGTCGATAGGTCTTTCACTCTCAGCAGGAGTATCGTCCCCAATCTTTCTTGTTGTCTGTCACTGGCCATCTATCCTTCTTTTCTTCCTACAGACGGCGCCAAATTGTGTGAGTGATTTTCTGACCACACTGCCAACTCAGTTATTCAGCTGGAGAGTACTGGCAGAATAGATGGCACCTGGCTGACCTGCAACAGAAAGAGAAGATTCCGGCGGTGGTTCGTCCACCCGGGGGCACTTCGACGATCAAGTCAGTATATCTCTCAAAGATAATCAATAGTGCTAAAGTCACTATTCAGAATATAAATTGCGTACCTTAGACCCACGGGGGTGCCTCTCTTTTATAGTTAACTCAATCCTAGTCCCAATAGAAGCCTGACTTCTATGGACTCTCATTCAGTACTTGCTTTGGACTCTACAAGAGTTAAGGATAGACTCCTTAAGAGGGTTATCCCTATCCATCCTGAAGTCTTTCTTCATTCTAGGACTCTTGTTCCTTATCCGCTTATCTCGGATTCCGATATCTTCAGAGACAACCTCGGCCTAGCCGAGATAACCTCGGCATCATGACCAAGACACGTGGCACCTCGGCTGACACGTCGGCGTCACCTTGGCCACGTGTTGGTACTTGGAAAATATATCCCCACAACAATTTTTAATGTGTGCCAAGTATTGGTGAAAACATAATACATGATAATTTTATAGTAAGTTATCTGGTCACATATCTTACTGATTACATATTTTTGAATAAATATATGTGACGATATAGTTTTTGTGATTTTTTTGCATTGTATTTATAGAAATTGATATTGCATTTAACACGTTTATTACAAATATATATATATATATATATATGTATGTATCAAATAAATTTTACATTCTCAATAAAATTCCCATAACACATGGTTCAACTCCCCTAATATAGTAATAATAGTATTCAATAAAAATTTCATTAGACAAACAGATACATTTGCCTTCTTAATAATAAAGTCCTACATGTCCTTGTCTATGCATAATAGGATTTTGAAAGCAACTTATTTTACCTAATATTTTTGTGCAACTCAAGTAGTAAATAAAATTGATTAAGGGTAAATTATACTAATCTCCTTCAATAGTCCCACTAATGTAGCATTTTTCTAAGATAAATAAACTATAAAATACATAAATTAAAAAAAAAAAGAAAAAAAGTCAAGCATTTTACTTTAGCGTACAAATTAGATACATTAATATTGCATCTCATAACCTTTCTAAAAAATAAATAAATATTGCATCTCATAAATCATTATTAAAGACAAACCAAAAAAAAAATGAAGGCTTTTTTTTTTCTTTAGGATACAAATTACAAAGGTTTCTCATTCTTTAGCTTGAAATGGCCATTTGTATCTCATAGTTAGCCATGATAGGAGTGGTGTCCTTGTACTTGATAATTTGAGTGAGTTAATTGAGAAGAGAAAGAAATAACTCTTGTATTCAATCTTCTAAAATCTAGAGGAACACACTACACTCCTTTATATAGGAGAGAACAATATGCTATGCTATGCTATTACAAAACATCATCATAAAGTAGACCATCATGAGGGCAAGCTTTAAGCCGAAAGGAGAGCACAATTATTAGCCACTGTCTATTAATCTATGCGTTACACATATACATTAATTATTATTAACAGCCCTCCGCAAACTCAAGGAGGGTAAACATCAACCAACTGGAGTTTGGAAACAAGGTTAACGAAGTAGCCAGGAGAATGGGCTTTGGTGAAGATATCAGCAGGTTGATCAGTAGAAGAGATCGGATGGAGATGAATAGTACCATGAGTGACGTGTTGACGAATAAAATGGCAATCAATCTCAATGTGCTTGGTGCGATCATGAAAAACATCATTGTGAGCAATTTGAATAGCACTTTGATTGTCACAAAAGAGGGCAGTAGCACCAGAGGGTGTAAGATCCATGTCAGCAAGAACTCAACGAAGCTAGACAAGCTCCTGAGTAGTATCAGCAAGAGCACGATATTCAGCCTAGGTACTGGAACAAGCTGTAAGAGTTTGTTTCTTGTTGCGCCAAGAAATAAGAGAATCGCCCAAGAAAAAGCAGAACCCGGTAGTAGATCGGCGGTCAGTAGGATCCCCAGGCCAATTAGCATCGGAGAAAGCACGAAGCTGAAGAGAGGAGTGGGCGAAATAATGAAGACCATGAAACAAGGTACCTTTGAGATAGCGAAGGATACGAACTAAAGCACCATAATGAGGGGTACGAGGAGCTGACATATACTGGCTGACAATATGAACGGCATAGGCAATATCAGGACAAGTAACAGTGAGATAGACAAGGCTGCCAACCAGTTGACGATATAGGGTAGCATCAGAGAGGAGAGTGCCATCAAGAGGAGTAAGACCACTCTGAGTCTCCAGGGGAGTGGAGGCAGTCTGGCAATCGATAAGGCCAGTGCGGGCGAGAAGATCAGAGGTATACTTAGCCCGAGAGAGAAACGAACCCATGGAATCATGTGAGATTTCAAGACCCAAGAAATAGTTGAGAGGACCAAGGTCTTTCATCTTGAAATGATGGCTAAGAAACTGTTTGAGATGAAGAATCCTAGCCACATCATCACCTGTGATAATCATGTCATCTACATAGAGTAAAAACAGGGTGGTCCCTTGAGCAGTTTTCTGCATAAAAAGAGCAGTATCATAAGAGCTGGATATAAAACCACAATCATGAATAGTAGAGCTGAACTTGTCAAACCAAGCTTGCGAGGCTTGCTTAAGATCATATAATGCACGTCGAGTTTGCAGACCTAATGAGGTGGATAAGTAGACCCAGGAGGAGGGTGCATGTAGACCTCCTCGAGAAGAACACCATTAAGGAAAGCATTTTTCACATCCAATTGGTAAAGGTCCCAATGACGGAAGGTAGCCACATCAATCAAGTTGTGAACAGAGGTGAGATGGGCAACATGAGCAAAGGTCTCCTCATAATCAATATCATATTCCTGTTGAAGCCTTTGGCAACAAGGCGAGCTTTGTAACGCTCAATAGAGCCATCAGAATAAGTCTTGATTTTGTACACCCATTTGCAGCCAATGACAGTCTTGCCAGGGGGAAGATCAACAATATCCCAAGTATGGGTCTTGTCTAAAGCTTGCAATTCATCAGTCATAGCATGCTGCCAAAGAGGATTAGAGAAAGCCTCATGATAGGAGGTAGGTTGATGAGTAGAAAAAGCAGTGGAACCAATAATAAAATCACGAAGACGAGTAGAAGGTTGGGTTACCCGGTGTAGTCAAGCAGAGGGCGGAGGAGCCAGAGGGCATGAGAGAGACACAACAGGAGGTGAAGAGCCTGAGGGAGCAAGAGCAGGACTATCAGAGCGAGCAGGAGCATGGGATAGACCAGTAGGTAAGGGAGTCCCTGAAGGTGCAGGCAGGGGTTGTGGATCAATTTCATCAGAAAAGAGATCGGTGGAAGGGTTAGTAAAAAAGAGAGAGGGTGAGGGAGTGGATAAGCAGAATTGGAAGAGAGATGAAAACATTTTGTGTTCCTAAAAAATCACATGACGAGAGATACTGAGGCGCTGGGAGATAGGGTGAGGGTTATTTTTATTTTAAAAACACGCATCAATTTCAATTCCTCTTTCAGCCCTCACCACCGACCTTGCATGGACACAAACTAAAAGGTTTTCCTTTGCAAATCGATTTCAATTCAAAATGTGAGTCCTGTTGGTTAGTTCTTGGTGTTTGGTTCTTGCATCAATTTCATTTAATTTCTTAATTTTTCAATTGCAAACTTCTTAGTACATATATGATAATGAATTATATAATGAATGACTTCCATTTCTGTGAAGAAGTTTGTCATGGCCAAGATGGTATTTGGGTACTCCGATGACTTGTTTGGGTGAGGTGGTTGTAGTGGTCACTTTAGGAGGAAAAGAAGAGATGAGATTGACAAAAGAGAAGAGTGAGGTGTCACTCTATAATTGGTTGTTCATAAATAATTTAATTGGTTGTTCATAAATAATTTACTTACGAGACACTGTGTATGAGAATAATATTAGAGATATTAAATTTTTTATCAAATAAATAACTAAATGTCTTACATAAATATATAGGGTTCACAAAAAATAGACCTCATATCATATTAAACAATTGATCATTTATTTAATAAAAAATTAGAAACATTTCCCCCTATATATAGCATTCTCCTTTGAAAAAACCATTTGTCATCTTTTTAATGTCTTTTGCCATTGCTTCGTTGACCACCAAGGGTTTGAAATTATGTGTTTTTAATGACAGATTTTTATTATGAAAAATAATGTTTAAATATAAAATTCATATAACAAAATTTACAAAAATAATATGACATTGTCATTCTCATAAATAAATTTACTTTCATAAATATTTTATTTTAAAGTAAAAAGTATATATTAACCCATCCAGATTGTATAAAATAACTTTTTTTTTTATTTTTTATTTTTAAAAAGGCCTAAATTATATAAGTTCAGCACCCACCAAGTGTTTTTTTACAAAAATTAATATTTGCCCCTAAAATATTCTCATATTTGAAATGACTCTCTCTTATTCTTATTTATTTCAGTTATCTCATGTCTCTTCTAATTTTTCTTTTGTTTCGATTTATTTATTTTTTATTGTTTTTTCAATTCCCTCTTCAACTCTATCTTTATTTTTGTTTTCTTTTTTATCTTTTGGATAAATTACAAATACACTTCTCAAAATTTATTTAAAATACGAATTACCCCATGTGGTTCTAGAAATTACATCCCGCCCCCCTGAATTTTCTAATTTCATAACAAATGACCCTTTTTATCAATAAATCATCAAATCAATTAATTTTTTTTAACGTTATCAAAAATATATTTTAATTAATAATTCAAGTAATTTTATTATTATATATGAGAGAAGTTAGGAGTTTCATTTTTCTGGTTAATTCTGTTAAATAAAAAAATACTTAAAAGGGGTATTTGTAATTTTCTAAACCACAGGGAGCAATCCGTATTTTAAGTATACCTAAGGGAGTGTATTTGTAATTTACCCTTATCTTTTTTATATTTATTTCAAAATTTCATCTTCTACTTTTTTCCCCCCGAATTCTTCTGGTTTCTTTGTTTCGATTTTCTATTTTATTCTTCTTATTTAGTGTTTTAAGAATTGAAATTATTTGTAAAAATTGAATTAAGGAGAATGTGGTTGAGTTACTTTTTTTTAGCTTCGTTTCATATCCCAATGATGGTTATTTATGTCTTTCAAAATTGGCAATATTTGCAAACTTATAAATAAATGTTATCCCAATGACTTCACAAAGCAAAAAAATTGTATTTAAAATTTCAATTGTAAAATTGTGGGATTGATATTCTTAAACATCTCCAATTTTAAAAGTTGTCAACAATTTTTAATGTGTGCCAAGTATTGGTGAAAACATGATATATGATAATTTTATAGTAAGTTATCTGGTCACATATCTTACTGATTACATATTTTTGAATAAATATATGTGATGCTATAGTTTTGTGATTTTTTTGCATTGTATTTATAGAAATTGATATTGCATTTAACATGTTTATTACAAATATATATATATATATATATCAAATAAATTTTACTTTCTCAATAAAATTCCCATAACACACGATTCAACACTCCTAATATATAGTAATAATAGGATTCAATAAAAATTTCATTAGACAAACATATGCATTTGCCTTCTCAATATTAAAGTCCTACATGTCCTTGTCCACGCATAATAGGATTTTGAAAGCAACTTATTTTACCTAATATTTTTGTGCAACTCAAGTAGTAAATAAAATTGATTAAGGGTAAATTACACTAATCTCCTTCAATAGTCTCACTAATGTAGCATTTTTCTGAAGATAAACAAACTATAAAATACATAAATTAAAAAAAAAAAAAAAAGTCAAGCATTTTACTTTAGCGTACAAATTAGATACATTAATATTGCAACTCATAAATCATTATTAAAGACAAACCCCCCCCCAAAAAAAAATGAAGGCATTTTTTTTTTCTTTAGGATACAAATTACAAAGGTTTCTCATTCTTTAGCTTGAACTGGCCATTTGTATCTCATACTTAGCCATGATAGGAGTAGTGTCCTTGTATCAATGTGTATCTCTTCCTTCACTGCTTTGTATAGTCTGAAGTGCTTGGTGGACTCAGCACATTCCCCACAGAATACAAATAATGGAATGGTTTAGGAGGTGGCTTCACCTCCACTTCTCCCTCCAACATTTTCACTACAACACTCATCGGCGGCCTTTCCTGGGGCGAGTCCTGAACACACCACAAAGCCACCATTGCCATTCTCTCTGCTTTCTCTCTATTATCCTCTTCAATTCCACACAACAATGTCATTGCTCCCAACTTGCCTTTCTCAAACTCATCCCAAACATGTTTTGGAAACCAATCCATGCTCTCATCAGCCCAAGTTTGGTATTCCTCCTCCTTCCTACTATCTCAAACAAAAGCATACCAAAACTATAAACATCACATTTATGTGTAATGGGATAGTTGTTTAGAAGAAACTTCGGGGCTGAGTAAGGAGTCCCTCTATATCCTGCGGAAGACACGTGTGTTGTCTCTATTGCAAAGCTTTGCCAATCCGAAATCAGCGACTTTGGGGGAAAAACTGGCATCTAATAGAACATTACCGGGCTTTATGTCGTAGTGAATGATCCTCTGTTGACACTCTTCGTGTAGGTAAGTGATACCTTTTGCTGTCCCAATCGCGATTTCATAGAGCTTTACCCACTCAATTGCTTGTGTATCGCTAAAAAGGTGTTTATCTAGTGATCCATTTTCCATGTACTCGTACACTAACGCGCTCATTATGTGATCGTAGCAAAATCCATATAACCTAACTAGATTTATATGGTATGTTCTTCCAATAGTACTCACCTCTGCCATGAATTTTTCCTTGGCTCCTTTATCTAAGCTCCTATTGAGGACCTTGACTGCCATCTTAACTCCATTTGGAAATTGGCCTTTGTAAACAATCCCAAAACCTCCCAAACCCAACCTTGTAGCGTAATTATTTGTGAAACTACATAGTTGTTGGGCTGTAAATCTAACCGGTCTCTCCTTTGCCAAGTCTTGGGGGAACCTCTCCATTTTTGGCGCATCGATTTGCCAAACTTGAACCATATTTAAGGTCGGTGGTGGAGCCGCAATAATTCCTCTTCTTGCTATACTGGCGCAAGCCACTGAGATAAGGACGATGACTACCATTGCTACCAGAGACCCTATTATGCCTGCAAATTGAAACCAAAAAAAAAAAATATTTTTGCTATATTATTATAGTTTCTTTCTTTACAACTTCTAGTTCATGAACTAACTTACCTGCTGCGGCTGCAATCCCAGAATTGTCGGGCAGTGGAGGAGAGCCGAAAGGGGCACTTGTAGACATCTCTGGGGGGCATAGATAACACTTGAAAATTCAGATAAACCAACATTGAAGGAAAGAAAAGACAACACGACTCTTTTTGATTTCTTGGGTCCATATGTCTAATGAGTTTTGACATTTATCATGCATATGTTTTGATTTTTATGGAAATTTTATTTTGACAAATATGGAATGGTCAAACTAATTATGAATCAGTGGAAAATTTTGCTCTAATTATCTATAGAATTACCATATCCCCTATCATTAATTAGAAGTTTAGTTATTTTGAAAACTTAATTGGGCAAAATGATCACATACCAACTGTCAAATAAGAGAGACTCTGGAGTATGTTATCTTTTGTGATTTGGTTTGAATTTGCATATATTTGTATAATTATTTTGCTTTTTAATCAAAACCATCAATTATCTTGGAATAATTAAACTTTTTCGAAGATCTCTGCACAACATGAATATCATAAAAATAGAGCCAGCAATTGTATGGCAAGGATTCAGATTTCTTGTTTCCAACATTCCCTAATATGTTCTAAACCTTCTCTCAATTGTGCAATACAAAAAGGTTTGTGACTAACGAATAAGAGCATGTTCGAGACCAAGAATTCAACAAAAATATTTATATATATATATATATGTATAGTGTATGATTTAGATCTATTCTAAGTGTGGATCGAATCCACAATACATAAGTTGAATCTAGTCTAGATATAGTTTTTCTTAATATTTTTTTATTACTGGGTTCTTAATGTCTAATATTGGTGGACAAAAATAAGAGTCAATACTTTACCGTGCTTCAATTGAGTCTGGTGATTAGATTCTCTTTTTGTCAAACTTTTTAATTCACTCGAGTAAGGAGTTTTTTTTCATAAATAGATTGGGAAGAAAATCTTGATTGAAAAATTGATAAAAGATCAGATTAATCTGGTACAGTAATATCATAAGATCTCAATAAGAGATAAACAACTCCCATAGAAGTAAGGATCCAAGCCTCCATAAAGGAGAAAAGGCTCACACAGGTAGGATTATTACATGACCAAACTAAAAATTAAGAAAGCCAAACAAAAAAAAACATATGTTGCCACCGAACTCATCCAAAAACTCCATTGTTTCGCAGCCTTCAACTTAAAATTTGAAGACCCCCACATCTGCTAGCCAAGATAGAATATTGAGGTTGAGGTGGTTACTTAGCGTAAGACAAACACGTAATCCAGCATCGGCCTTTAGACTGTAAAAAGATCTAGCCAAATCTTAAAGTTTTTGGGTTCGAGGATGGAGTAGGTAAGGCTGTAATGGCCAGACTGGTAAAGTAAATATCAGATCTAGATTAAGAGGAGGATCAAGGGGAGGGGATCGAGAGCTAGGGGAACCACCGTCTTCTCTCTTTCCCCTTGTAGAAAAATCTAGAGAGAAAAGCAAGAGAGATTTAGGATTTAGGGAGAGGCAACCTAGGACTATCCCTCGAGAAAGGAGATTTGAAAATCATTTTTCTAATTTTTGGCATGATTTTCTATGATATTTCCACTAATAATGTTAAGAAGACATTATCCAAATATATTAATGAATATGATTTTCTAGATATAGATTTCACTAACAAATATTATAAAATTATGCCTATCCATGTATTTTTATCTCATAAAACTATGTCGGTTCATGTTTCAATCAAAGAGGATAGAAACATATGCTTGAATTGATTAAAAAAGAAAAGAAAAAAGGAAGCATACAAACATGGGTTGACTAGAATATATGGAGCAATTGACAACAAAGCTAATTGAATATTCATTATTTAAATTTTATAGCTGGTCTAATTTTTTTACAGGGTAAGTCCCTATCATGAATTAGAAGTTAGTCCTTTTGAGAGCTTGATTTGAGTAAGAAATTCGCATACCAATAGCAAGCCAGAAAGTGCACACTTGGGTTGAGAACTCTGCTTTCACCACCAAATGCAGAAACTTTGCCTTCTTCTTTGTTTCTTTCTTCCCTTTATCCTTTGTCTAAACTGATAAATAAACATAAAAGAGAGAGAGACAGAGGGAGAGAGAATACTAAGAAGATGAGAGGAAATTTCAAAGAAAAATGTTTGGTGGCCACAAATTCTGTAGCTCAAATGGCTCGAAAATGTCAAAATGACGTCGTTTTGAGTGTTTCGAGCCATTCGAGCCATGTATTTTCGGACCACCAACCATTGCTGAATTTCAAAGAAGACCACAAGTTCAGAAGTCTATCTATGCACAGGGATGGACGGTCGGGGCGGCCACCCAAAGATTTTTTTTTTTTGAAAAATCTCCGTTACGTGTTTAATCATGATTTGAGTTTTGAATTTTTGAAATGAGTGTTAAAAATAAAAATTTTATTTAGTTATGAATTTTAAAAAAGTTTTGAGTTTTTGAATTTTTGAGTTGTATTTTCAAATTTTTTAGATTTATTTTTTTTAAATATTATTTTTATTTTTTTAGGGTAAATATTTTTTAGGCTGAAGTATCAATAAATCTCAAAATGTGATATTGTGAACTATTTAGTCCTTCCCTTTTTCTTATGAACTCAAATGTCCCATTAAATTGGAAATTACATAAAAGGATAATCACTTACATTTTTGTGTTTAATTTTTAAGGGATAAAAGTAAATTTCTCCAAATGTAAAATTACATATTTGGGCAATTCACATTATAGAGGTTTTGAATTTTTCCCCACTCTTGAACAAATCTTACATTACAAATAAGAACGCAACACTCTAATGTAATACATTAAAAAACTCCTTAATGTATTTTTTCCAAACGTAACAACGTAGTACTCCAAAAAAACTCTTCAATGTATTTTTTCCAAATGTAAAACTAACATAATACATAAAAAAACTCCTTAATGTATTTTTTCTAAACGTAACACTCCAATGTAACACACACAAAAACACTAAAAAAAATCCTTAGTGTACTTTTTCAAACGTAACACTCACAGTTCGAAATTATACACTTGTCTAGAATTTACTAAGAAATTTTTGTACTCCTTTTGGAATAGTTTGAAAAAATTCACATTCTTTTGGAATGGTTTGAAGAATCCCTCATACACTTAGGCCATGTTTGTTTGGGTGGACATGAGCTTGGGATTGGACTAATAGTCCGATAAAATTATTAATCTGATGTTTGGTTAAACAATTGAAGTACGGACTAACAATCTATCTGGATATGGTATCCTACATATGATGGACTATTCAATCCCACATAAGGGAGTGAGATATAAATTGAAAGACTAAACCAAAGTCTGGACTATTAGTCTTTTTTATAATCCTAACTCAATCCAAACATAAGATAGGATACATAATCCAAAGGATTCGTAGTCTTAGGACTATTAGTCATGGGAATGCTAATCCAACCTAATCCAGTCCACCCAAACAAACATGGCCTAAGGAGTTTTTTTATGTGTTATATTGGAGTATTATAGTAAGAACATGTTTGTTTGGAGGGATTGAGCCATGTAATAGGATTTATATCCGGTGGATAGAATAGTCTATTATTTGGTTCAAAAATTTTACACCGGACTATTAATCCCAAATACATTGGATTGTTCTATCCCCTGGGTGGAGGGGACTCATCCCATGAGATTAGATAGTAAAATTACATTTTTGACCCTATATTGTTTTATATCTTTTTAAAAATAAAATTTATTTATTAAATTATTTATACTTGGTAAAGTATAAATAATTATTTATTTTATTTTAATAATCATATGGTATATTAATTATACTTAGTAAAGTAAAATAAAATTTAAAAATCTCAATTACAAATTAAAATAAATTTATGTAATTTTTATTATTTCTAAAATTTGGGGCAAATTACACTTTTCAATCTGTAATTTGATTAATCTATCTAAAAAAAAATCTGTAATTTGAATACAATTTTATTTTATTTTTTTATTATTTTAAATTAAATAATTTGATCTCTATACTGTTAGTCTAATTTCAATTTGATTCTTATATTCAATTAGGTTAAAATTAACAGTTTTGAAACACTTGTTAATCTCTTCAGATTTACATGTAAGAAATTTAATTTAATTTAACTTTGATCTCTTTTATTTAAAATTAAATAATTTGATCTCCATACTTGTAGTCTAATTTTAATTTGATTCTTATGTTCAAGTTAGTAAGGGATAATGTCACTGCAGTGTATATATAGAAAAGTATTTTTAAATTAGTGGTTTTTACAAATATTAAAAGATAAAATCATAAACTTTATCATAAAATTTTAATTAATTTTTGTAAAAACTACTAACATGTTATTCCCTTAAAATTTAACATTTTTGGAACACTTGTAAATCTCTTCTGATTTACGCGAAAATTTAACAAGAAATTTCATGAAAGGACCAAATTAAAATTGAATTAAAAGTATATGAACCAAATTGTTCAAAGTAAATGTAACGCCCCAAAAATATATACATCCGATAAGCCTAATTTAACTCATAACATGATCTAGCGAGAGAATGATAAATATTACATTCATTAATGTAAGGACCAAACCCCCCCCCCCTTCCCCCCTTTCTTTTCTATTTATGACTTTCTAGTAAGATTCATAAAACAAATCACATGCATTCATGCATTCACTATTTCTAAAATATGAATCTATAGTATGTGATGATAGAAATTTAAAACAAGCTAAGTACCAAATAATGCCCTATTGGCTACAAGTTCCAAGGCCTTGCCCGGTTACACAAAAGTAGTGTTCACACCCAAACATGAATAGCCCTTGGCTTACAAAAAAAAAAACAAATAAAAATCGAGCTTCGTGCTCCAGAAGTTCCTCCTTGCCTTCATTTCGGCAGAGGCACATCACAATCACCTGAAAATGATTTTCATTAAGGGATGAGCATAAAGCCAAACAGAGATAATCTAAATAAAGTGCATGTAGTTTAACAATATCATGAGGTGCAATGCATATGAAATGCCAATGTCAAAAATATAACTTTTCTCATTTTGAAATTTCCATGCCATGCACTTGTTCAAAAACATAACCAATTTAATCATCCATTTGATAGAACAACGGGCGGTAAATACGACACTGGTAATTCCTAGGCTGGTGTCTGCAAGTAGGCATAACTAGCACTACCAATCTCCACTTTACCGACTCCTAACCGGAAGACACGTAGTACTCCACATGTGTTTTCGGTCTTTCACCTTAGACGCTCAGATCAACTTAAACAATACTAATATACACCTTCTATCCAAACTTATCAAACGTATTTACCCTATAACTCAGCACATTTCAAATATTCTCAATGAATTAATTTGAAAATCAATTTCTCAAATCCAATGTGAGGATTAAATCATGAGATTATGCAATGTCCAATGCCATGCATGAATTTGCAAATATTTCAATTTACCTAATTTACATGCAATTTCTACAACAATCAATACAACCCTTCACCGGTTGCCAAACAATTATTTCTATAGAAAATATAAATTTTAAGAAACAAATATAACTCATAATCTCATATTTTCAATAATTTTAACATGAGAGTAACAATCATATGTTCAATCTCCTCTCCCAACTCAATCAAGAATCATAATATTCTTCCAAAAATTTCATCAATTTTCCCTTTTTGTTCAAACTCAAGAATTTACCAAGAATTTTCATAATGCCAAAAACAACATATGTTTCTTTCGACTTTTCTCAGTACCTCAACATGATGAATATTTTCATCTTTCTCAAAGTTCAATATTTTCAAATTAAACAATTTTCAAAAGAAACTTCAATGGTTTTCAATATTCCCAACAACATTCTCATCAATCTCATCCATTTAAACATCCACTTTCAAATTCTTATCTGTTCAAATAAACATTTGTTTTTAACTCTTGCAAGCTTTTCACAAACTTATCCCAAAAATCTAAATCTTAACATTTTAAATTTCTAGGGTTTTATTAAAATTTGGGGATTTCTCATTAAAAAAAAAATAAAAAAACATTACTCAACATTCATGAGTCATACAAAAATCACACTCAACTAACAAGAGATTTTCAAAAAATATTGAGAACTTCCCCCTTTTTATACATTTGATATATCATTAATAAAACTATAATCTTTTCAAATATCACACTATCAAAATAACATATAATAAAGCTAAAACATATACATAATGTTTAGAAAATCCTTACCTCAAAGTTTAAGAGAGAAAATGAATGAAAACCCTAAAATTTGACGTTGTCGGATTTCGATCTCTGCCAGTCAAAATGTTGCTCTCGCTAAGCTCTTCACTTTGGCCTCAAGAACTAGGGTCTAAAATCTAATAGATTTTGGTGGATCAAAAGTTTTACATGATGAATGTAAAAGAGAAAAAAAAAAAAATTGAGGGAGAGAGAACTGAGCCGAGAAAGAGAAAGAATGAACGAGAGTGGAAGAGAGAGCCTAGGTAACTCTCTGGAAAAAGGAAAGGAAAGAAGGCAAAGGGGATGAACAACCCCATGTGGGTTTGTCCTCTTTTTGTTTTGTTTGGTTTTGTTTGTTGGGTATACCTCCTTATTGGAGTGTGGGACCCAATGGGTTTTGAAAAAGAGTTTTAATTTGGCTTGGTTTAGTATAATATATTTATATATTATATTTGTGGAGGCCCAATCCAATTTGGATACAATTAGGGTTTGATTACAAAACCCTAGATTCATTATATTATATTATATTTTGTTTATTGGAGGTATTATTATTTTTTTGGTCCAACACACAAGAAAGCAAAGTGTAGCGGCGGCTTACTTTTTCCTTGGGAACAGTGCCGTAGTTTGGAAGATTGATTCAATTTCGAAGCCTGTTTTTGGAGCATTTTCGGTTGGTGTTTGGTTCGTTATTTTGGATCTTCTTCAACTCTGGTTCTGAAGATTTTGGTTCTTCTATTTGGTGAGGTCTTTCCTCTTGTTTATTTGTGATTATTGGAATTCACCTAAGGGTGATTTTGTGAGACCATTAGTGTCTCGTTTGTAATCGTTTGGAACTTATTTGGTTGATAGTGGAATCGGATTTCGATCCCGTGGACGTACCTCACATTGAGGGAACCACGTAAAAATTCTTGTGTTGCCTTTGATTTAATTTTTCCGCATTAGTTTATATTCCCATTGATTGATTTACTTGTGGGGATTCATCGATTTTCCCTAACAACTGGTATCAGAGCTTACGGTTTATTTGGATTTATTTATTTGTGTAAATCAATGGAGGGGAATGTGGGTCGTATGTCTAGCTTCAATGGAAGCAATTGGGTAATTTCGAAAACTAAAATAGAGGACCTATTATTTTGTAAAGATTTGTATGGACCCATTAAGGGTGATAATAACAAGTCAAAAGATGGTTCTTTTTCAAAGAAAGACGTTGAGTGTTATTATTGCCATGAGAAAGGGCACATGAAGCGAGAATGCCGAAAGCTCAAGAATAAGGAGAAAAGGCGTGACAAAAGTGTGGATAAGAAGCAAGAAGACACAACAGCAGTTACTACCAATGATATCATGGTCGTTTGTGAAGATGATTGTATCAATTTTGTGGGCCAAGAGAGTCATTGGGTGATTGAGTCATTAGGTGAGGCTTTCCCTCACACTTATAAACTGACCACCAGCCCCTTCCACAACCGATGTGGGATAACCCCAACATTGTTTTCAATCAATCAATACAAATATCTATATATACCTATCTATCTATATCTATATATATATATGTCAATTAAAAGTATGTGTCAATATCATTATAATATTTAGTAACATAAATGACAAAAATGATATAATCTTTTCTCACCACAAAATATATTTTATTTGATGGTACACACTATAAATATTTGTGACTCTCTCATGGTCGTAAAATAAATAACAACGATAATGATAATAACAACAATAGTAATAGGTGATTACAAATGAGTCATGATTCAATCAATTAGATCTAAAATGAATCATATTTAATAATCTAGAATAAATCTCCAACTAAGATTAATGTATAAAATAATCTAAATAGACTAAAGGTGACCCCCGCCATACACATAATTAAATATGAACCAAAATGATTAAGTATGAGTTAATCAAATAAGTCCCAAAAATTAAATTTATATCTCATTTAATAATCAAGACCCGAGAATAATTAAAACTCAAAAAAAATAAAAAAATAAAAAATTGCCAAATAGGCCTTACGAAGTCGAAATCAACAAGTAATATAATTTATTTTCACCAATTTAAATAGAATAGTCCACGATACCACAACAATAATAATAGGGGCAAAATTCAATTTGATTCAACTCGTTACAGTAAAACAATATGAACCAAAGTGAAATTTAAATCAAATTATAGATGTTAAAAATGTAATTTATCTTAAATTTGAGATTATATATTGGGAAATTTTACTTATACAACACATTTTCCTTTTTACACCCTTCATTTGAGATTCCCCCTTCCCCCTCCCCCACCAAGGATCCTCTAGAGTGTTTTTTTCCTAAAGTTTTCTAAAGTGGTGTATTGTGTGGTTGAGATTTAATGCTGAAAAATTGATGTGACTTGTTATTAAATCTCAACCACACAATGCACCACTCTAGGAAACTTTAGAAAAAAAAAAACTCTAGAGGATCCTTGCTCCCCCTCCCCCCCCCTAATTTTATCCATGTGTGAAATTACCTTTAAGAACAAAAGACAAAAATTAAATAGATTTGATTATCTCTTTATACCCATTACACTTCAATCTTTACTTCTTTTCTTCATTCTTCATTCTTCTTCTCTATTATACATTTACTTTCAAAAAGTGAGAATCATATAGTGTTTTAATCATAATAAAAAAACAATGGATGAAGAAATGGTGGCAAAGGACTAATAAAAAGTGAAATGGTGAGGTTTTTTTTTTTTTTTTTTTACATTTTCGTTTCGTTTTTTAAGAGAGTTGTTTGACTTTTGTTTGGTGTACCAGAACTGAACCAAATTAGATAGCTCAGTATCACAATGCTGAACAAAAAATACATATTTGGTAACCCATTGACGAACAAAAAAAACTTGTTCAATAACCTATTATCGAATAAAAAGTACATGTTCGATAACTTACTATCAAATATTTTCAATTTCATTTTTCAAACATTTTTATTTATTTATTTCGTTTTGAAGGACTATACTTCTATTCATTGTAGTAAGGTTAGTAGTGCATTGTTAATGGACTATAATCATGATTCATTACAAATGAGGTTTGTTAGATTTATTTACTTCCTGGTCATCCAATACCTCCGATAGCAAATAATTGGATTCACTTTCATCGCCCGTCTACTAATGGATAGGAGAAAGTATATACTACCCATATTGATTAATTCCGTACCTTTATCAATCATAATGTAGTAACTACAGAAACTATCAACATAGATGGATTATGATAATATCTTAGTGTGTTTTTATAGATATTTGTATTGACAGATTTTATGAATGTTTTTTTGAATGTTTGTACACTTCATGTTCTTATGAATACTTGATGTTTTAAGGAAAGGGAATTTGTAAACATGCGGTAACAAATGGCTGGACAGATCTAGTTTGTTCGGCAATATGATACCGGAATAATACAAATTGTTTGGCAATGTATAACCAAACAGGCCCATCATAAATTTAGAAAAAAAAAATTATGTTTTAAGGAAAATGAATCGGTAAACGTACGACAACAAATGGCTGAACAAATATAGTTTATTCAATAACATGACACCGAAGTAATTCAAAAGAAATAAGTGTAATGAAACAAATTTGTAGGGGTATTGGAAAGGGTTTAATTTAAGGTTAATTTTGGTATTATAAAGCGTGTAATGAGAATTTCAATTTTTTTAGATAGTGAAATGAGAAAATAGGTGTAAAGATGTAAAATTGGGTTGTTTCCCTTGGGAACAATGCTTGGGAGCACTAATTTGGCACCATTACCTTTAATGACATGAAATGAACCATGTGAAGGGGTGGGCCCACACTCCTCTCTCTATTCTCTCTCTCTCTCTTCCATGTCATTAGGGATAGATTAGGGGTGCTATATTAGTGGGATATAGCATGGTTGTTTCCCTTAAGTGCTGGCCTAACCCCACAAATAATATATATTATATATTTTCATATTTTATATTATTTAAATTTTTTATTAAAATAAAAAAATTATTAATGAAATTATTAAAATATAGCTCTTAATTTTGATCTTATAAAACTATCACTATTATTTTGCATTTAATCAAGCAATTATATTTATTTTTATTACTTAATGTGGTATATTTGGAATTGTATAATTCTTTCTTGGGTAATTTGAGCATTTAATTCAAGCTCGTTTATTATATTGAATTGTGTTTTTTTGAGTGCTACTATTAACACCCCATTTATTATTTTGAACCCTCCATTTCTTTGGGTCCCTACTTATAAATTTTAGAATCCTTAAAATTTCTTTCCTCCCCTAAATAATACCAAAATTATCCTTATGAAAATTTCACCTGTCACTAGGGGTGTTCGCGGATTGGTTTTGTGCGGTTTGCGGTTCGGTTTTGACCCACCCGCATCTATGCGGTTTGGGAAAAAGTCAACCTGTAACCGCCCGCAGTGCGGTTTGCAGTTTGTGCGGATAGGGTTTGTAGATGTGTGGGCGGTTGCGGGCGGTTTACACTTTTTTCTTTAAAAATTAATTTTTAAGTTTTTTTTTTCCCATCGAATTTAGGCATTAGATTCATTTTATATATTTGTGATCATTTGACAACAATTTTCTGATGAGTTTACAAATAAAAATTGACTATCAATGAATTAAATGAAAGTACCCAAAACAAAGAGACCCTACACTAGCATTTTTGCCATGAAAAAAATGTATATCAATGCATTAAAAGTTGTACTCAATTAAAATTGCCAGTTCAGTAATCAATAATCAAACTAGAAGCTTCATCGACCACCAGAAGGAAAATTTTATTAGGAAAAAGTGGATGAGTCATCAATGAAAATCATATAAGAAACCAAATTTCAGACTTGATAATTCTACGACATTAAAAAAGTTGAGAAATACTTAAAAATAAGGATCCTAGTGTCATAGAGAACATAATGGCGCTCTTGTTAAAGTTACAAAGTTGGTATATAAAAAAAAAATAATAATAATAATTAAAGTGCGGACGGTTTTTGCGGGTTGCGGGTTTAACCCACGATCCGCCCGCAACCCGCAAATTTGTCATATTTCAAACCGCATCCGCCCGCATTATGTTTGCAAAACCACCTATTTATATGCGGGTTGGACGGATTGGGCGGTTTGAGCGGTTCGGATAAACCATTGCCCACCCCTACCTTTTACCCATTTGAAAATCCACTGTGACAAGCCCCCATTGTTGTGACAGCATCTTCTTTAGAAAACCATTATCGAGAAAAGGCTTTGATCTGAATCTCTCCACCTCATTTCCTTTTCTTTTTTTTTTTATTGTTGATTTTGTGGTTGAAAATGTTGGTGATTGGGAATTATGATGGTTAACAAGACACAACCTTTGGCACATCTTCGGGGGAGACCAGAACAACTTCTGTAGTAGATCTCTTAGCAGTGATCGGTAAGCTAATGCGAAACACTCCGTGGCCATTTTGTAGCTCGCGAGCAAGTACTTTGGAAGCAAATCCAGAATGCTTGATCTTCTCGACCTGGTTTTGGAGAGATCCAGAGCTAGGGCACGCCAGGAACTGTGAATCCCTCCAGCGGCCATCACTTGCGCCATTGTCGAATGCTTTAGAGAGAGAGAAAAGAAACTAGAGAGAGAGAGTGAGAGAAGATTGATTGAATTGAGGTTTGGATGTGTTGCCTGTAAATTTAGGTTTCTTTGGAGAAATCGCCGATGAATGAATTTGGTGGAGAGGGAAGGGGGTGATAGCTTCGGTTGTATCGAAGAAATGAGGGACTGTTTGTCTTTGAGCTGAAATTTATTCAAACGCATTGTTTTTGGGTTTTAGAGGAGAAAACGGAAACTTTGTTTTGTCAATGTGAAAAGATAGGGTTGAGTAAGGAATCCGTGAAATCTGTAATCCGATTCAGTTCAGTCCAATCCGAAAGGTTTGGATTGTCCGATTCAGTCCAGTCCAATCCGAAAGGTTTGGATTGATTTTTTGAATTTGTGGTTCGGTTTCGGATTGAAGAATTAAAAATTCGTAGTTCACGGATTGGTTCCGGATTCAACCCCACGGTTCCGGATTAGAACCGATCCGGACCGTATACAAATAGTCTATCTTTTTATTATACATCCTCCTCCATAGTGTCTTCTCTTATTCTATATAAAACCTAAACTCAAACCTAAACCCGTATAATATCTTCTTTTATTACTTTTGTTTGTTAGTTTTTAGTTTTAATTTATAATGGTCTAAATTCTTATGGTAAAACCAGTTTTCTTATGGTCGTTTAAATTCTAGAATAGTATATCGCTATTATAAAAAAACATGTTGCTATTGTGGAACTAATATAGTGCTATATTTATGTTTTTATGAAATTAAAGTGTTATATATATATATTTTTGTTATTTAATTATGTGAATCCGTGGTCCTACACCGATCCAATCTGTGTTTAAATGGATTGGTTCGGATTGGTTCCATGATTTAAACGGATTGGATCGATTCCAATTTTCAAGAACTATAAATAATAAATTGGTCCTGATTTTACCCCAATCCGGTCTAATTCGAACCATGCTCACCCCTATGAAAAGATATACCTCCAATGTTGAATACATTATACGACGCCGTTGATTTGTTGCGACACGGATTGGAATGTGTTGCTTTGCTCGACTATACCATTGAAATTAATGTCACACGTGGAAAGCACTGAATTCCTAATTACAATTATGATTTTTTTGCCAACAAACTTAAAATAAAATTTAAAAAAATTACAATTATAGCTACCAATTTGAAAATTTATTTGCATGGTTCTTGACAAACACCTTGTTTGGTTCAGTGTTACAACTTTTTCTTATTCTTGAAATTTATATGAGTAAAGTAGGGCTGGGCATAGGGTTATCCGACCCGCCCAAACCGCCCTACCTGATCCGAACCTCATGCGTGTGGGCGGTTTCGCAAACACATTAGGGTAGGGTGCGGTTTGGATTTTATATACATTTCGGGTTGCGGGCGGGTTGCGGGTTTGAACCGCACCTGCCCAACCCGCCCGCATTAAAATAATTTTTTTTCCCTCTTTCTAATCTAATCGTCCATCACCATCTCACTTACCTCATCTATACCAAACAAAACAAAAAACCCTAATCGTCTCCCTCACTCTCTTAGTCTCATCTCAACTCATCACTGTCTCTCTCTCTCACTCTCTCCTCGTTTCGTTGTTCATCTTCATCTTCTACACCGATCACTCTCTCACTCTCTCGTTGTTCATCACATCGCACTGATCATTGCACCGTTGATCTACTCACAGGTAAACTCTCTCTCTCAATCTCTGTCTCCCTCTCTTTCTCGCTTCATCAGTCTCATCTCTGTCTCTCTCTCTCTCTCTCCCTGATCTCTCATCTATGCACCGATCGAATCAATGTGTTTCTTTGGAAATAAATCTGATTTTTTTTTTTTGACCAACAGATTTGATCTCACCTCTGTGTTTGTTTTGTTTGAGCTTAGTTGTGTTGAATCTGTAATGTGTTGATCTTAGTTGTGAAATCTGAAATCTGTATGTTAATTTTATTAATTCTAAAATCTGAATCTGAATCTGAAATCTGAAATCTGAATATGTTTTGTTTGATCTTAGTTGTTTTGGCCTCTGTATTAATTCTGAAATCTGAATTTGTGTTGATTTTAATTTTATTAAATCTGTTTTGGCCTCTGTGTTGATCTTGATTTTATTAGATCTGAATCTGTGTTGAATCTATTTTGGCCTCTGTGTTGATCTTAATTTTATTAAATCTGAAATCTGAATATGTAAGTTAATTTTATTAATTGTGTCTGTTATTAAATCTGAATTTTGAATCTGTATGTTATTTAATTTTTGGAATTCAGATTGACCAACTAGGTGGAATTCAGAAAAAATAGGTAGAATCTGTATGTTATTTAATTCTGAATTCAATCTATTTACATTCAATCTGTTTACATTGAATCTGTCTGTTTACATTCAAACTGATTGATTATGTCTGTATAATTTTGGTACATCTAAATCTGCCTGTGTAATTTTGGAATTCAATCTGTTATTAAAATTGAATCTGTGTCTGTAAAATTGATTCTGTGACTGTATTTTTGTAATCCAGTTTAAATGGAGGATAGTATTCAATCTCCCGCAATCAATCTTGTACCTCCAGAATCCTGTAATTCTCAAATGAATCCTCTCTTAGTTGAACCCGAACCTGAACTTGAACCTAAGCCTCCTAGACCCCCAAAGAGAAAGAGTGAGGGTGGAGGGGGGAGAGCACCATCCACAGTTTGGGATCATTTTGACAAGGTTATAGGGACCGATGGGAAGCGTAGAGTCGTATGTAAATATTGTAAGAAAGAGTATATGGCTGACTTTAGAACTCATGGGACTAGTAATTTGAGGAGCCATACATCCAATTGTAAAGAATATCCAAATAGGGATACAGATGGTCAACAAACACTAAATCTTAAATCGAAACAAAATGAAGAGAGTGTTGAGGTTGTAGCAATAATTTTTAATTTTGATACTTGTAAAAGGGCTCTTGCGGAGATGGTGGTCATTGATGAGTTGCCATTAAGATTTGTGGAGGGTGTTGGGTTTAGAAGATTTTATAATGTCATGCAACCTAAATTCACACCAATTCTCTCTCGTCAAACCATATCTAGAGAAGTGCTCAATATATTCAAGAATGAAAGGGATAAGTTAAAGAAGGCCATGAAGGGTCGTAGAATTTGCTTTACTACGGACACTTGGACATCTATTCAGAATTTGTGTTACATGTGTTTGACTGCTCATTTCATCGATGATAACTGGAAACTTCAAAAAGAATCATAAATTTTCAACAAGTTCAGGATCACAAAGGAGAAACATTGGGTCGAAAAATTGAGTCGTATTTGATTGAGTGGAACATTGATAGCATATTCACCTTAATAGTTGATAATGCTAGTTATAATAATCTTACCATTCAATATTTGAAAACGATAACCAAAGATTGGAAGGGGACTATTTTGCAACATGAGTTTATTCATATGCGTTGTTGTGCACATATTCTTAATCTCGTTGTGAGTGATGGGTTGAAAGAAATGGATGATTCTATTGCCAACATTAGACATGCGGTGAGATATGTGCTGCCACACTCAAACTTGATTCAAAAGCTCTTGTATGCCTAGATGTACCAACTAGGTGGAACTCTACCTATTTGATGTTAGAGGCCGCTGAAAAGTATGAGAAGGATTTTAACCGATTGAAGTTTGTGGATTCCAACTTTGAACCTTATTTCAAGGATGTTAATGGTGGCATAAAAAGAAGTCCGAATGAGTTGGATTGGAAAAAGTGTAGAATTTTTTTGAGGTTTCTAAAATTATTTTACGTTGCAACTAAGAAATTTACGGGGTCTCTCTTTGTTACTTCCAATGCTTTTTACAAAGAGATGTTTGTTATTGAAAGCAAAATTAACCAATTAATTTTTGAGGAGAATGATACTTTGAGCACAATGGCAAGGACTATGAAGCTAAAGTTTAGCAAGTATTGGGGGGATGGAAGTAAAATCAATTTGTTGTTGTATGTTGCGGTGGTTCTTGATCCTACCAAAAAATGACATACTTGGAGTTTTGTTTTTCCAATTTATTTCTTGGAGATAATAAAAAGGTGGAAGAGATGGTAGACAAGGTTAAGAGTTGCTTGAGTCGTTTGTATAGCCATTATGTCACACTTTATCCTTCAAATGAGAAACTTCCAAGTGTGAGTGAAGTTGTGAATATGGTGGAAGATGATGATAATGATGATCCCTATTCTTTAGTTGACCCCTAATTTAATTCCTATTTGGAGGGGCGATGCACTAGTGGATCTAAGTCAGAATTGGAACAATATTTATCCGAGGTTAAACATTTTGCAAAAAATCAAACATTTGAGATTTTGGATTATTGGAAGGTGAATGCAACCAAATATAGGATGTTATCACAACTTGCAAGGGATGTGTTGGCTAGCCTATTTCTACCGTTGCATCGGAGTCGGCTTTTAGTACAGAAGGGTGTATTCTTGACCCATTTCGTAGTTCACTCTCGCCTTCTATGGTTGAAGCTCTTGTATGTACTCAAAATTGGCTTCGAAGCAACCTTCCAATTTCTCTTCGAAAGGCGATAGATGATGTGGAAGAATTTGAGCAATATGACTCGGGTAAATGGGAATTTATTTATCTTTATTTTTATTTGTATTATTCATTTTCTAATGTAAGTTTTATTAATCTTCTCTTGTTGACTTCTAATTAGGTACTTTGGAGTCCAGCTCATCTTCAACTTCAACCTATAATGTTGATGCTATAATTGATGTCTAATATCCATTTGCTCATTGGTAATTTTTTCATATACTCAACACATTTTCTTACCATATTGAGATGCAATATATAGACATTTGTTTATCTTTTCATTTCTTACTATAATTGAAGATTAAAGTTTATATTTTTTCAATTTGTTTTTGTGTAGGGTTCACCAACCAAATGCATGGAATTAGAAAAGGAATTGGAATTGGAATTGGAATTTGTGAAAGTTGAATTCGATGTGATTCATGAAGATGAAGTTTGATATCTTATAAATGTTTTAATTTTATTTCATGGGTTTGTATTGAATGAAGTTTGACAACAAGTTTTTTTTTTTAATTGCGTTTTGGTTTTGGATGAATGTAAGTTAATGAATTTTTATTTTTTTTGCATTTTGGATGAATGTAAGTTAATGAAGAATTATTTTATTTTATTTATTTATTTATTTATTTTTTGGGTTAGGAATGATGAATATTGAATTTTCAATGTAGGATTTTTTTATTTGGGTTATGAACGATGAATATAGGATGAATGCAAGTTAATGATAGAATGTAGATTTTGAATGATTTGTTTAGGTTACGAATTGAATTTGTTGTATTTTTTATTTTATAAGTTTTTTATAAGTTTTAATTCATTAATTATTAATGTTGGAGCATTTTAGAAAATATGAGAAAAAAGGTCCAAAATAAAGATTGACAAAATGGTAGAAAAAAAAGGTTTAAAAATAAATTTTTGAAAAAAAAGTTCAATCCGCAAATCGCCCGCACATCCGCGAACCCTATCCACACATACCGCAAACCGCATTGCGGGCGGTTGCGGGTTGACTTTTCCCCAAACCGTATAAATACGGGCGGGTCCAAACCGAACCGCAAACCGTCCCAAACCGAACCGTGGACACCTCTAGACACTCCCAAAATAATACAATAAAGATAACTCATATGCGGAATAAATATAAGAAACAACATAGTTTCGTATATCAGAGTTCACTGTTTAACAACCAGTTAAATGCTATGTAGGCTTACATGTTTCCAAGTCATTGCTTGGTTACACAAATTGAGTCTCGCTCATTACATCTTAAGCCCTTGGCTTTACAAATAACAAACATACACATATAAGGCATAATTAAGAAGCTCTTGCTTCCCAAAAGTCCATCCACGCTATTGCCTTGGAGGAAGCATCTCACCTGTACCTGAAAATGGTATTCCCATACAAGGTGAGCCAACAGTCCAGTAGAAATAATCTAACACAATTTATGAGGTTTAGCAAAGGTATAAATACCACATACATAAACAATACCGATCCTGAAACATCCACAAGACTTGCATATCCATATGCCACTAAGACCAACCTTATTCCACTTTCCTTTAATTTCATTTCCAGTTCATAAATGCTACTCAATTCATGAGTTAAATTCATTATCTTTCAACAATCAAAATGAGACTACAACTCAATGATTTTCCAATTATGCAAAACTCACATAAACACTTCAAACCTGCCATTTTACGGATATTTCGTCCAAAGGAATCGGCACCCATTTATATATAAAATTTTGGGTCTTTTACCCAGGACACTCCGGCCAACTTGCTTTAAGTGAAGTCCATCCCCTTTCCCCTCCCAAACAAATATACATATGCAATGTATTTATAAACATAATCACATATGGAGTACATCCTCTTTCTCCTCCCAATAAACATACATATATAAGGTATCTATAACATGGTCATATTCAATGACACCAACAATCGATTAGCATTAAATCGCCTAATTCTCATGTAATTTCTACAACAATCATAGCTATTCTCCACCGATAGCCCAATGCAATTATTTCTAAAGAGATGTTCAATATCAAAATAAGTAGTTTATTCAAAACTTCCATAGGTGAGATAATACATATCCAATATCACCATTTATAATCACAACCTTCCAATTTCATATTTTTAATGTTAATCCCAATTATTTATGCAGAATAATAATTTAATCAAAATTAGGGCAAAATCCCCCTTTCACCAAATATCAACCCAAACACCAAAATCAACTATTTTGGCACAACATAATCTTATATTCAAACCTCATACTCGTTTACCTCATATTTATCAAAACCCCTCTTTTCATTTCACACCAAAATCCTAGATTTGTCCAAACCACAACCAAATCTCATCATCTATACACAATAGCAAATAATTGAGCTAAAAACCATATTAGAGTATAGAAAATCCCTACCTCAAGTTTTAAGAAGAAACGAGTTGAAACTCCAAAAATCAACGATGCCTAAACTCGATCTCTGCGCACACAACGTAGCCCTCGCCTAGATAACCAACTTTGATGAAGGACTTGGATCTAAATCCCAATGGATTTGGAGAAATCAAAGATCTTGTGAGGTTTTTGGTAGGAAATATAGAGAGAAGGGAGAGGAAATGTTTTTAGAGAGAGAGATATACAAAAAGTGACATTCAATCAGCCCAAAGAGAGAAGAAAAGGAAAAATTCCGGATCTACCTAACTTCCCGCACCTCCAGCCGCACCTGCCTTTTTAGCAATGTGCTTCAGCCCCCTGCCCTGTTTTCTGCACGTGCGACCTCATTCCCTGAACGTGTGGCCCTCTCCCACACTCCAGACCGACTGAGCGGACAAGCAACTTCGAATGCGTTTTGCATTTTTGTTTTGAGGGGTGCTGCCCTTCAACCCCGCCAAGGGGCGCTGCCACCTGGACCCCCACGAGCTGATTGGGCAGCTTAACCCCAGACCGGCCCAGTCGAAGTGGCAAAAACATGAAAGAAGGATCGAAACCGAGTTCGCTACGTCACCCCCACTCACATGCACACTCTCACACCCCTAAAAGCCATTACCTTCCAAAACTCTAATGAAAAAAACTCCCCAAAACTCATTCTCTCTCACAATGGTAGAAGAAAGATGTTTCTGAAGTGAATCGATCGGTGTAACGAACGTGTTCTCTATAATCTTCACTTTTTTCTTTGCATTAGTGTGTATATCTTCCTTAAATCATCCATTTCTTTGATCAACCCTAAACCCTAAAGAAAACAGATATAAATATATATATATATATATATATATTTATGTATATGTGTAGTTTGAAGGGAGCAAATCCAAATTTTGCTCAGTCTCAATCTCGCTCATCCCTCTTCTCCGAAGCCACTTTCCTCTCTCTTTCACTGAAAATGTTCAAACATGTCTTCGAACAAATAAGCCATGAGTTATCCTAAGTAGGCAATCCAAGAGGGAGGTGAATTGGGTTTTTAAATAAATTGCCAAATTAAAAATTAACCCAAAAATATACCCGTTAGAAGACAGACGCTCCTTCGGATCACGAGGTGACGGAGCGCAAGACGCTTCTACTTTGACTTTTTCCCTCACGCAGAATAGATACGCACGCCACACGTTGCGTTTGAAAAATATAGGTCAGGTTGCTGTCGATGAATAGCAGCAACAAAATTTTCAAAACCTTCATCGTAAAATCAAATGATGCATAGTGATTGCATAGTAATTTTTCTATTAAAAAATTTGATTGCACAGTAAAATCTCTTTAAATAACATTTATATCAGATATAAAAATATATACTCCTTTTAAAATCTTTGTAGTTATTGTAAAAATTTTAGATACACTCTAATAACCAACCACCTCATGTGGGTATAGCAAATTTTGTCAAAAGACAACAACTCATCAAAATCAAATTTGTTAAAAGATGAATAGTAATCAGCCGGATTTCTGAAAATCATGAAATAGTAAAGTTTTCAAAATATTTCCATTTAAATAATATTTATAACAAATATATTATACAACATATATTTTAAACAGATAATATTTTGTGTCAAATAATATAAAATATATATATTAAAAAATCATAATTTATCACATAATATTTTAGATATCATCAAAAGTAAACCACATGATTAACAATCTTTCCCCTTTTGATGATAGCAATACATGTACGAATTTGACAGAAAATTTCACATGAATAAATGCACCATGAAAATATTCAACAATCATAATACATGCATTTATTTTCATTATATTTTCTCCCCTATTATTAACAAATTCTTGGTCAAAAATTTTATATATAAATCAACTTTCTTCTTCCCATTTGACATCATCAAAATAAAAGGTTAATACGGGGAAAGAAAATTATTTATCTTTTGAAATAAATGCAACAAGAAATATTTAACAATAATGATGTAGATAAGGAATAAGAAATATTTAACAATAATGATGTAGATAACAAAAAAATTAGAATAATTTCAGAATATGTCTTTAGAAAAATTCCCTTTGAGATTATGCATATGATCAGAAAATAATTTTAAGAAAACTCTCCCTGAGGTTATGACGCTTCATAAAAAAAAATTACAGAATAGTTTATGTGGGGAAGTATTTTGTGAATGACAGCATGTGGCTAAGGTGACGCCAAAGTGTTAGCCGAGGTGCTACGTGGCCTGGTCATGCTTGCCGAGATGATCTCGGTTAGGCCGAAGTTATCGCGGAAATGCCGAAATCTGGGATAAGTGGATAGGGGACAAGAGTCCTAGAACAGGGGAGGATCTCAGTCTAGACAAGGATAAGGCTCATGAGGAGTTTATCCCTATCTAGCCGAGAGTCGAAGATCAGCATTGAGCATGAGCCCAATGGAGTGAGGCTTCTAAGTGATCAGGTCACTGCTAGTTATAAAAGTAAGGCGCTCTCGTGGGTCAGAGGTAAGTTATTTCTTGTGAGTTTTGAGTACAATTTGCTATCTGTAAGAGATATTGATTATTGACTTGATTTTCGGAGTGTCCCCAAGTGGCAAACCACCGCAGTATTCTTATTTTCTTGTTACAGGTTGTTGGGCTTAATCTATTCTGTTGGTGCTCTCCAAGTAAGTTCCCTAATTGGTTGTGTGGTTAGAAATCAACACCTACAATTTGACACCGTTTGTGGGAACTTAAGGAGAATAGATGGCCAACAATAGGCAAGAGGAAAAGAATGGGGACGACATCCATAGTGAGAGTAAGGAGCATGTGGATCCGAATGTCAGGGAAGAAAACTGTAATGAATGAGTACATGAGCCGAATCTCGGGGAAAAGGACATCGGCAAAGAGCGAAATGTCCCGAAGAAGAGAGGCCGAGATGAATACTACAATGAAAGTGACCTCTAGATATGGAAGGACTGATGCTTGAGGAGGGATGGAGAGATGAAAGGAATGGTAAACAAGTTGGCAGACTTGCAGTCAGTGGTCAACTTTATGATGTAGAACAACGTGATACAACCACCATTTCCGTTGCAGGACATGCCGACACCAGCAGCCAAGACTGATGCCCAAAAAGAGGAACAGAAAACAATCCCAGTAGTCCCACAGCATGGAAAGAGACAGGAGCACTCATATCGGCCATCACGAGATGTTGGACGAACAGAGTCAGTTCGAGATGAGTCGCATAAGACATCACGAACTAAGGGGACCTATGTTAAAGAGTCTCGACATATCCAAGGGAAGGGCCTCTGCTTTGATACAGTGGATGAGGGAAAGTCCAAGAGGAGGCACAACTTTACCAAGAGCAGCACGTCGAAGAGACTGAAGTCTAGCGATAGTTGAGCTCCCGGTAAAACGAAGGAGGATCTAAGAGACTACTTATAGAGAAAAAGACTCAATGCCGAGATCACTTCCACCGTCAAGCTGAGGACACCATTCTCGGTGGAGTTGGATACGTTTGAGGCCCCAAAGAGGTTCAACATGCTGAGGTTTCAGATTTATGACAGTAAGTCTGATCCGAACATTCATGTTGGTTTATATTTGAATTCAATGGCTTTGTGGAGCGACAATGAGCAGCTACTATGCAAGGTATTCCCATCGTCCTTTGGGGAGATAACATCTGATTAGTTCCATAAGCTGCCAAAAGGAACTGTGAAGAGCTGAGAAGGCCTGGCTGAGATTTTTGTGGCCAAGTTTGTTACGAACAAGTTGCAGCCGCTAATGGTAGACTTCTTCTGGCTCTAAACATTAGTGATGGTGAAAGCCTCAGGTTTACGCTAAAAGACATTATGAGGTGTTCAACCAAATTCTGGCCTGTAACCAGGAGCTGGCGGTCGTATTTTTCAAGAACGGCCTGGATGATGAATGCCCGCTTCGAAAATCACTTACAAAAACCCTACCGAAGAGTATGAAGTAGCTCATGGCACGAATTGAGAAATATGCCAGAGTAGAGAAAGGCACACAAGGAACGAAGACACCAAAGTAAGAAAAGAGAAACGGCTCACCGAAGCGAGGCCAAGGTAAAATATGTGATTTGAAGTTGTAAAAAATGGAGGGGTTAGCCACCCTTTTTTAGGCTTGCTTACTGGCTTTGTTTTCTTTAATCTTTGCTTACTTTTTCTAGCTTTTCAAACTATTTTCAGCTTGTTTTTGGGGCTGTTTTAGGGCTGTCCTAGTTTGTTTAATTAGTGTATGCTTTGAATACCTTACTTGTTTTGTTGTAAGTCCTCATATCTTACTTGTTGTGTTGTGTTGTGTTGTGTTGTCCATACTTTGATTATCTTTTGATAACTTTTCTTTATTTAGTTTTCATGTCAAGAGTCTCATTCTAATAATCAATCTTGCATAGTCATTTCTGCAACCTCCTTCATTTTTTCATTTCTTTTGTTTGAGAGTTATTTCAAAAGATTGATGGTTGTTCGAGGCATGTTAAAGAGACCTATGCTCAATGGTTTAATCTCTACAGAGGTTCATCATCAATGCATAGGCTCCCTTTCATGCTATGAATCACTTCTCGTTTGATATATCTTCTCATTTAGTGGACTTAACTATCACCTCAGACAAGTTGATTAAAGAATGGTAAGGACTAATAAAACTGGATTAAAATCAATTCAACCGACATAAAGAAAATGAATTGGATTAGTTGGATTCGGCTGGATGTTATGCCGAGTCCATCACTCCGAGAATTGTCACTTATCAACCCATGATATGTTGATGAGACTTGGAGCGTGTCTACTTCCCTCTTTGAGCCTTCATGATAAGAGGGAGGAGTGGTTTTCCGTTGCATTTATTCAATTTTGTCCAAACGTGTTTGAAATCATCAAGCCATCAAAGTGCACTTATTGGTGGTTTCAGACTCGAAATCGATCTTCTCTTGAGTTTTCCATGACAGAGAAGAGCAGAAGGGACAAATAGGGCCTAGAAAGGCCTTGTCTGCACTGTTATCACCTCATAGCACAAAAGCATTTTTTAGCACAAAGTTAGGATACGGCCGGCTCTTTTTGGACCTGGCCAGATCTCATTTGGGGCTGGCCAGCTCTCAATGCTTGGTAAATAGAGACCATTTGGTAGAGACAGAGGGCAATGGCTGAGGTTGAGACAGAGCAATCTGGGCAGACAGAGCAGCTTCTAGACACTGTGCATGGGATCATTGTACCTCATTGATTGTTCGTATTAATATTGTCGTACCATTGTTGTAATTATCATTTATGTAATTACCATTGTTGTAATTATTTGTTGTACTTATTATTCTTCATATTATGTTGATGTAATTATTGTAGTACTCTTGTTGTAATAACTTAAAAAGCTAATTAATAATTAGCTAATTAGTATTCATTTGAATTTGTAATAGTTAACTTAATTCGGACACTTGGACATTCATTCAGACCCTCTTGCACGAGGGCAAAATATGTAATAATAGTGTATGTCTTCCAACTCCATTTCTTTCTCTCTTTTATTTACCCGCTTATGATGGATAGTGTAGAACATCATGTTTCTTTTAGCATTCTCCATGTACCAAGTATCCATTTGTATTTCATGTATAAGGTTCGGTCCATCATTTTAGCTGCATTGTCATTTATTACTTGTTTGAATACGTGCTCAAACCGCATGCTATCAAATTGATACACTTGACATGTTAAATAGATCGAACCTATTAATTGCATTATTGCATGTATTGCATTAAGCATATTACATAGTTAGGATCATGCATTTTTCCTAACTCTTTTATTTCTTTTGGCTTGCCTCGGAGTATTGGGTGAGCATTTTATTGCTTTAGCATATCGCATGAGTGTAATTGTTACCATATCGAGCATGCTTTCCGTGAGGCTAATTGCTTAAATGATATAACTGTTTGAATGCCTACGGATGAAGGCTAATTGCTCAAATTTGGATAAATTGACTAATGTACATACACACTCACGTTTTTTAAATGACCCATATTTAAAAAAAAAATTCAAACAAACATGAAATCAAAACGTTCCAACTTTTGCAAATTAGTCTATACTTGTGTGCATCACCTAGTAAAAATAGCTAATAATCAATACAACAACATATAATGTAAATAAAAATCACATCATGATTAGTAGAGGCTGATCTTTGATCAGGTGAGAGGGGTGCACAATTCATGAGATTCCCCTCTCATACCTAAGTTCCTGAGCCAAGACACTTTGGTGATGATGAATAAGTGGCCTTTGGCACGAGTCACGAGTTTTCTAAATTTTTTAAAAATATTTAGGTGGCGACTTTGAAATCTGGCAAAGTAGTTTATTTTTGGCATTTGATTCCAATATCGATTTTCCAAAAGATTTGTTGGATTTTGACTTATTTGTATTTATCTATTTCACATTGCACTTATGAAATTAGATTCAGAATCACAGGAGTCCGAACTGTAGGGCTAGTCGTATCCGAAAAGAGCACGAAAAGCAAACTACAGACGACCTTGGTTGTATGCTATGAGGGTTGTTCCCTCCATATTGCACCAATTGTTGCGATTTCTAACTGATCAGGGGATTGAAGAAGTAAGGGGGGACCAGGTACAGGCGAAGAATTACTCCATGGTAGCAATAAAGTACACCTGTAATGTAAGAGAAGCAGAACGTACTGAGATTGAAAGCGAGTGAAAAACCACTGAAAAAGGTTCTGGTATAAAAAGGGGATGATGAACGTTTCTTCCTTCTCGGCTCTGGTTTAGCCGAGGAAGAAGAAAAAGAACTAGAGGCTTTCTTGAGGGTGAAGATAGAGGTGTTTTCCTGGACACCTTATGAAATGCCAAGGATCAGCCCCGAGGTCACCTGTCAAACTGAACGTGGACAGGTCAGCAAAACCAGTCATTTAGGGAGCAAAAAGGCCAAGTAGACAAGCTACTAGAGGCACAGGCCATCTGAGAGGTAAATTATCCCACCTGGTTGTCTAACACAGTAGTGGTGAAGAAGAAGAATGAGAAGTGGAGTGCTTGCGTAGACTTCACAAGCTTGAGCAAGGCTTGCCCCAAAGACAGTTTCCCACTGCCCAAGATTGATCAACTAGTAGATGTCACTTCAGGGCATGGGAGAATGAGTTATTTGGACACATACATGGGCTACCACCAGATAGCAATGTATGTCCCAGATGAAGAGAAGACAACATTCATCACCCCTAAAAGACTCTATTATTGCAGAGTAATGCCTTTTGGGCTGAAGAATACATGAGCGACCTACCAGAGATTGGTCACGAAGATGTTCAAACAGCTGATTGAGAAGACAGTAGAGGTTTACATAGACGATATAGTTGTGAAAACCAAGGAAGCAAAAAACCATATGGCCGACTTGAAGGCAGTCTTTGACATTTTGAGATCGTATCGGCTTCAACTCAATGCCCCAAAATGTGCATTTGGAATTGGATCTGGCAAGTTCTTGAGATACTTGGTCACCAGGAAGGGCATTGAAGCAAGCCCAATTAGTTCAATTCCATCCTTGACTTGAAGAGCCCGACAACAGCCAAGCAATTACATATGTTGATTGGAAGAGCAGCAGCCTTGAACAGGTTCATTAACTGAAGCTCAGATAAGTGCAAACCTTTTTTTAGTTTGCTGAAAAAGGCCACAGATTTTTTATGGACAGAAGAGTGCGAAGTCACTCTAACCGACTTGAAGAGATACTTGACAACCCAATTGGTGTTGTCAAACCGGTACTAGAAGTAGAATTATTCCTATACCTGGCAGTTTCATACCACGCCGTGAGTGCCGTGGTAATCTAAGAAGAAGAAGGAGATCAGAAGGCAATATACTACGTAAGCAAGACCCCAGCCAGTGCTGAAACCAGGTACTTGCCCCTGGAGAAGTTGACACTAGCTTTGGTAATGGCTTTGAAAAAATTGAATCACTATTTTCAAGCCCACAAAATTGTGGTACTAACGGAGCATCCCCTAAAGTCCTTGCTGCAACATGGGGATTTGACAGGCAGGGTAACCAGATGGGCAGTGGTGCTGGGCCAGTTCGACTTGGAATTCAAGCCTAGAACAACAATCAAAGGCCAAGTTCTGGCTAACTTTGTAGTCGAGTTCACTCCTGGCGCGATCCCAACGTGGGTGTAACTTGGCTTTTCGTGTTCCTCGGAGGGGTTTAGTCTCATTGGATACGATAGCCCTACAGTTCAGACTCTCGTGGTTATGAATCTAATTTCACAAGATAAACACAAATGAGTCCAAATCCAGCAAGTCTTTTGGAAAATCGATGTTTAATCAAAAATGCCAAAAATGGACCGCATTGCCAAATTTCAGAGTCGCCAACTAAATATTTTTGAGAAATCTAGAAAACCCGTGACTCGTGCCAAAGGAAACTTATCTGTTATAACCAAAGTGTCTCGGCTTAGAAACTTAGGTATGAGAGAGGAAGGTCATGATTGGAGCACTCCACTCACCCGATCAAAGATCGCCCTCTACTAATCACGATGTGATTCTTATATACAGTATATGCTCTTATATCGATTATTATGCTATCTTTACTATGTGATGCACACATGTATAGACTATTTTGCTCACTTTGGAATGTTTTAATTTCATGGTTGTTTGAAAAGAGTTTTGAATATGTGTCACTTGAAAAAGTAAACTCATACGTACATTTGATCAAATCATCCCAATTTAAGAAAAATAACCTTCTTCCACTGGCATTCGAGAGATATATCAATTAAGCATTTAGCATCATGGTAAACATGCTTGACTTGGCAACACAAATACACATGCAATATGCTAAAGCGGAAATGCTCACCTAGTACTCAACTGAGGCAAGCCAAAATAGAAGAAAATAGTTAGAAACATGCATGCTCTAATATGCAAGTGCCTAATGCAACACATGCAAAATGCAATTACGAGGTTCAGTTTAGTTAACATGGCATATGAATCAATTTGATAGCATGCTGTAACGCACGTACTCAAGTAAGTGAGAAACAACCACAATGTTAGAATGACACACCGAATCGAATGCATGCAAAGATGGATACATGTCATGGTAATATTATGAAAATTAAAACATGAATGCAACCATCATAAGCAAGTAAATAAAAGGGAGAAATAATGGGGGTTGAAAGACATACACAATATTACAAGTGTTACAAATTGGCCCTCGCACAAGAGGGTCCAAATAAATGTCCTATTTAACTAGTTATTACAACACCAAATTAATTAACTAAATTAATTAGCCATTACAAATTCTAAGGGAATTAACTAATTAATTACAATACACTAATTAATGCATTAATTTAACAAGCCACATGAAGTGGAGAGTTGCACCTACGAACAAGAACATCCGTTCGAAAACCCCTCTGTTTTGCTGCTAGAAACTATTCTGTCCACAGTCAGAATATTATTCTGTTTTTGCCTCAGCTTTTGCTCTGTTCTTCCATGAAAATGGCACAGCTTGTGCAACATGAGGTGGCCGGCTAGCCAAGGAAAGTGGTTGGCCGGATACAAGAGTGGTCGACCGGCCACTGTTTTGAGGTCCTGCCCTGCTGCAACAAAATGGAAACAGGGCAAAAACAGAGTGTTTCTAGGAGATGTTTATCTCCTTTGCCTCTCCCTATCATGAAACTAATCAAGGGAGGGGTAGACTCAATTCGCAAACCATCAATTAACGCAAACTTGTTGCATGATGATCTATGAATCGATGGGGCAAAGGCTCAATAGAAGGAAATAAAAGACCAACGACACCCTTTTCTTATCATGGAGTTACCTCAAAGAAAGTGGTGGACATTGTTTCTTGAGCCATTGAACGTCACTGGAGAGTACGCAATGAGTCAAGACACAATAGGTTCAATTAATGTCCGATTGAACCCAACTTGATTTTATTATCTTGTTAACCTCTTTTACTTCAATTTTATTAGCCTCTTTTATTACCTTTCCATTCTTTAATCATATTGTCCGAAAGTGATAGTTACGTCCACTAATGAAGAAAAGTGCCAAACAAGAAGTTGTTCTTGACATAAGAGAGATGTAATGCCTTGGTAATGAATCTCCGAAGAGATTCAACCATTACGCATGGAAGGTCTTTTTCTCAAGCTTTAAACAACCATCGATTGCTTGAAACGACTTTTAAACAAAGAAAACCAAGAAAGGAGGGAGGTTGCAGAGATGATATGCAAAAGTATGAGTACATGTATGAAAAGTATGAAATAAAAGCTATCAACTGAAATGGGTTGGTGTCTAAGGCCTAAACCTCCAAATCTATGAAGACTTACAACAAAACAAGCATGATATTCAAAGCATAAGCTAACTAAACAATTAAAATAACCCTAAAGTAGCACAAAATAGTTCTAAAATTAATTTGGCAAAGCTAAAAAGGTAAGCACAATGAAAGAGAATTCAAGCTAATAAGCAAGCCTAAGGAAAGATGGCTAACCCCTCCACTTTTGGGACCTTAAAACTACATATTTTAGCCTCTTAAAACTCTAAAAAAAAGTGGCCAAAAGTTGAGAAACAAGTGGGAAACACAAGGATAAAATCTTATGGAACAAGATTCAAGAAATGGTGATTAACCCCTCCACCTTTGGTAGCTTTAAATCACAAGTTTCAGCCCACCAAAACAGTACAAAAACAATATGAAAAACCAAGAAAAAGAGGTGATAAGAGTAGGCAAGAGGATGGCAAGAACTATACCTTTAAAGAGAAGGCACTCTTTTGTTCACAAACCAGAAGATGCTCACTCTCAAGGGCTGATATTTTAGCTCAATAATCTCAGCAAGGAGTCTTAAACTATTGGTTTAGGAAGTGTATGTATAGTGTATTTATATTGCAAGGTTTTGAGCTTTGGCAAATTTTTCTAACCTAAAACCATAAGGGATGGTCAAGTATATATAGAAAAACAGGTTGCTATCTCAAAACTATCAGTATTGAGCCAGCTGGTGCAGTGCATACACATGGGGGGACAGTTGGCAGCAAATATCTGTTCTACCAGGAAACCTGGTCGGCTAACCGGCCAAGTAGGGGACGGTCGGCCACTAATTTTTGGCCAGCCGGCCACCTATTGGCGAGCAGGCCTCTGGATGGTCAAGCTTGGAAAAAAATAAGTTTTGGTCCAAAGGGGGGTACAACGTTCTAGGCCTTGAAACTCTAGCCAAAACTCCTTGTTGAAGAAATTGAGCATTTGCACAACGTATAAATTCATCATCGAGTGTTCAACATGAGGCACCCAAGTCTTATGGGCAGTCAACAAGGAGGTGTCTAGAGCGGGCTCCGGTGAGCCACGGCTTAGGATGTCCAAGAGAACAAGAAAAAACCCAACTGGGGCCAAAGAACCCCACACCAACAAAGCAAAAGAAGACATAAAAAAGGCTAAAACCCTGTGGCATTTACATTGGCAACTTCTTTCGCTTCTTTGTCGATGGCCGCTCCAACCAGCAGGGAGCAAGGCTAGGAGTAGTGTTAGTATTGCCAGATGAGCGAATGATAGAACAGTCTATTCGTTTGGGGTTCAAGGCCTCAAATTTTGAAGCGGAGTACGAGGCACTAATTGTTGGCCTAAGGCTAGCAGCAGTAATGGCCGCCGACAATGTGGTAGTCTTCTGCGACTCCCAACTCATTATAAATCAAGCAACAAGCAAGTATGCAGCCTGAGATGAGAGGATGGTAGCTTATGTTAAGGAGGTTGTCAAGCTGCTAACATTGTTCGAGAATTATCGGCTACAGCAGGTTAGCCGAGATGATAATAGTCATTTCGACGCCTTGGCTGACTTGGCCAGCGCAATGAAATCAGGTGAGGCAAGAACAATAATGGTTGATTACTTGTTTGGCCCAAGTATAGAGTCCCTCATAATAGAATACAAAGCAATGTGCATAGAGATGGGTTTGAGCTGGATGGACGCCATAATTGTGTTCTTCAGAGATGGTAGGCTGCCAACAGATAGAAAAGAAGCACACAAAACCATATTGAAATCAGCCAGGTTCTGTTTGTCAGCAGAAGGCTATCTCTACAGAAGGTCTTTCACTAGGCCCCTTCTGAGATGTGTGCATCTATCCCAGGTTGAGGACTTTCTGTATAAGATCTATGAGGGTGTATGTGGAAGCCATGCTGGGGGAAATCGCTTGCTCATAAGGCCATATCTTAGGGATACTAGCGGCCCTACATGCAGAAGGATACTGAAGCCTACATAAGGAAATGTGAGAAGTGTCAAAGGTTCGCACCCTTGATACACCAGTTAGCTGTAGACCTGAATCTAGTATTCAGTCCCTGGCCATTTTCCTAGTGGGGCATGGATCTTGTTAGGCAATTGCCCCAAGCGAATGGACAGAGAAAGTTCTTACTAGTAGCTACAGACTACTTTACGAAGTGGGTGGAAGCTGAACCCCTAGCAAATATTCGAGATATTGATGTAAAGAATTTCATCTGGAAGAACATCATTACCAAGTTTGGGATCCCAAGGGCCATTGTGGCAGATATTGGCACCCAGTTTGACAGTAAGCTGATCAAAAGCTTATGTGCAAAGTACAAGATCAAAAACTATTACTCTACTCCTAGCTACCCCCAGAATAATGGTCAAGCCAAGGCATCCAACAAGACCATCTTGGATGGGATCAAGAAGAGGCTGGAAGTTGCCAAAGGCAAGTGAGTGGAGGAATTGCCCAATGTCTTGTGGGCATATTGGACTACGCCGAGAAAATCCACTGGAGAATCTCCCTTTGCCATGGCATATGGTACTGAAGCAGTCATCCCACTGGAAATCGGCATTGCTAGAATCAGAACCCAATGAGTGGAAAATGGGACAAATGAGGCATTTCTTGCCCGAGATCTTGATCTAATAGAAGAAAGAAGGGAGAGAGCAGCAATTCAGCTGGGGGCATACCAGCAGCAACTTGCTAGGGCATACAACAAAAAGGTCAATCCCAGGGAGTTTAAGGTTGGGGATCTCGTCCTTAGAAAAGTTGTTGGCAATAAGAAAGATCCTATGGAGGGCAAACTTAGCCTCAACTAGGAAAGACCATATCAAATCGTCTCGGTCATCGGCAATGGCGCTTACTGGCTGGAAGACACTGATGACAAGAAGTTGCCAAGACCCTGGAACACCAGCAATTTGAAGTTTTTCTACCATTAACTTCTATTTTTTTTAAAGATTTATGTAAAGATTTTATTAGCCGAGGTATTAATAAAATGATAGCTCGATTTTGTTTTTTTATGAATTATTATTTGATAGGACTGAACAGTGTTATGCCAATGCTCCTATGGTGAACATGACGAATAACTTAGACTTGCCATATGGTAGAGTTGAACAAAGACTTGCCATGTAGTAGAGTTGAACTAAGTTTGCGATGTTTCGGTATGAAACATGACGAATAACTTAGATTTACCATATGGTAGAGTTGAGCAAAGACTTGCCATATGGTAGAGTTGAACTAAGTTTGCGATGTTTTGGTATGTAACATGACGAAGCTGGCCATGACTTAGTCAGTTTGAAAGCAAAACCGAAGAGAATGGTACTCTAGGTGCACTAAGGTTCAGCCTTAAGTGTTTCGTTTGGGCAAGCCAAACATGATGACCTCAGCCAAGAAAGTCTAAGAGAGACTTCTGCAATAACCATGTGATGCATCCTTAATGTGAACTTAAGAAAGACTTAGGTTCATATTAGAGGGCAGGAAATGGGAATAGAATAAAAGCATAACACTTGTGAAATTTTTGCAAAACGTTCACAAGTTAAAGTTATCCAAGATCATTGACAAGACGTACTAGCCAAGCTAAGTCAATCTGAGGTAAGCGTATTTTACTGTCCCCGAAGTATAATTGTCTGAGATACCCAGCTAGGTTGTTAGACTTAGAATGGTGGAGTCTTGCTAAAAGACAGTTAGTACAAGTGAAGAAACAACACTTGAAAAAGTTTTGAAATATTATTATGTGTTGTTTGGCTGAGATAAATAGTAAATTATCCAAGGTGATTACTATGTTTAGAGGTATGAATATCCAAGGTCTGGGGACCCGAGATGAGGATCAAAGTTGCCAGACTTGGAAGGATCAAGCAAATGCTAAGTATAAAACAGTATGCAAGGCATAAAAGCAAAGGCAGATCAAGCACAACGAGACAAACATATAACACTTAGACAAAAAAGAAAAAATATACATTTGAAGCATGTGGATTGTTCAAGTACACAGTAGAGGCACATCGGCCTAACAAAACCATCAAAACGAAATTGTTCCAAACATAGTAAAACTACAACTATTCGGGCAGAAGAAACAAAGTGCCTTCAAAGTAAAAAAAGAAAACTCTTAAGCATTGGCTGGATCCTTAGACTATTCAACCTCGGCAACTGGTCCTGTTTTGGCCTCAACAGACACTTGGTGAGATTTTCGGCCACTATCTCAGCGTCTATCTCAAGCAGGGTCAGGTCCAGACTCTTCTCGATAGAAATGATGTCGGCCTCAGATGTAGCTTTCTATATAGAGGTGTCTTTGGGGACCTCGTCCCCATCCTCTCTGATCAAGTCCAAGACTTGTCGTTAAGGGCTAGGGACTTGGCCATTGTATCGACCTCGACCTTAGTTGCGGCTTTAACTTCGACCTTGGCCTTAGAAGTATCAGGAGATGTGAGGAAGGGAACTTGTAATTTGTTGATATCCCAAAGTGGCGAGTCAATGGGAACCGACAATTGGTTGAGAGCAGCCACCTAGTCCAAGTAGTAGCCTTTGTTGTAGGCTAGGTTAACTTGCTCTTTGTATTGGTTGCGAACGGTGACTTGCCCCTCTTCAAAGGCTTTCTCGTCAGCCGCTTTGATCTCGGCTTCCTTCAATTCGATGGCCTCTTTGAGCTTGGCCTTAGCCTCTGCTGCTCTGACCTCGGCAGCCGTAGCGTCGACCTTGGCAACTTTGGTAGCAGCCTCAGTAGCTTTGGCTTTGTTTTGAGTAGCCTTGGCAGCTTTGGCCTTATCCAGTAAACTTCGGTTGTTAGTCTTGACCTGGTTAAGCGAAGAA
Organism: Camellia granthamiana; assembly: GCA_036172215.1. Taxonomy (NCBI): domain Eukaryota; kingdom Viridiplantae; phylum Streptophyta; class Magnoliopsida; order Ericales; family Theaceae; genus Camellia; species Camellia granthamiana. The sequence continues at coordinate 55,305,108 of CM069905.1, forward strand.
AGGAGTTTGGAAATTTCTTGAGTCTTCTTCACCAACTCCTTCTTCATCATCTCGATCTTGACCGCATAGGAATATGCATGCTGGATAGCCTGCAAGGAACATAACAGATTAGTAAAATTTGGCTAAGTGTTGGAAAGCTAAAATGGATACAGTAGGAAATTTACCAAGATGGAGTGCTGCATCATAAGGGCAAAGTTTTCGTACTCACGGAGATCGGCCATGTGGTTCATGTCGGCCGGAAGGAGCGCGGCTGTAGACAAAGCAGCGTCGACCTCTATGTTTTTGATCGCACTGTAGCCGATTGTCAAGGGTCGGTCACCAATCATGATCTGGGGGGCCCAAGTCTGATCGTGGGAAAAGCCACTGCTAACCTCTGGGCAATCAAACCTCGGCTTCTTCGGTAGTGGGGCGTCAGATGTTGCGCCCTCGGCTGGCCTCTTTTGGGATTCGGCCAGTTTTGATATCGGCACAGAGTCCTCAAGATCCTTCTCAGATTCAGAAGGAATTTGAGTCACTGTGGCCTTAGCCTTGACCTTTTTCATTTGCTTTGGCTTTGGCTGGGATGGAGAAGAGAGGGATTGGATAGTCACAACCCCTGGGATGTTGGCTAGGAGGTCCTCAACAACAGTTGGTTTGCGACCCATCTCGTTGGCGGTTGCAGCGATGGTAACTCTGGTACCAAAGTGGATTGCAAGAAGGGCGATGGGAGGATTAGCTGGATTGTAAGCCGATGCCTCTTAATCTTGGCATTTGCGACTTCGAGTACGACTGACAAGGGCGTTTGAGACACGACGTCGGCATTAGCACTGGTATGGTGGAATGAGCTGAGCAGCAGCAGACGATGAAAATTGATCTACTGTGTCTGAGGTGAAAGCTTGGTCTGTCCTTGGTGAGGAAGCAGCAGGAGGAGTTGAGGCAGTTTGAGAAGTCTGGCTTTTAGGAACGTCGGGGAGCGGAGATCAGTATGTTGGCTTGTAGTTCAACAGAATAGGTGGGTGCTTTGTGTTTTTCAAGAGGAAGAGCCAAAAGCCGGATGAGATCTTGGCTTGGGATATACTTCTGGCGAAAATCCTTTGATGGTTGGGGAAGAACTGCAAGAACAATGAGAGAACATTAGTACATTCAAAATAAATTACTAAGTGCTAACAAAAATAGAACTATGGGGTGACCAAGTCCTTACCCTTATCTTCCTTAAAAACTCCTTGGCGCAGTGGGTAGAGATGAAGATCGTCATCTAATACGAAATCCCAGTTTCCTGAGACAATTAGATAATCATCTCTAGCACCTTTATTGGAGTCGGGAAGGTCGGTAATGAGCTTGTACTTGGTGGATCTGGGCTTCAGGTAGTAGGTGTAGCCACTGGCTGATTTAAGGCCACACATGGTGTAACAGAATTGGATGTTGGCTAGAGTAATCCTAACGTTCTCTCGGAGTGCCAATTCTGCTATGCCATTGATAACCCTAAATGAGTTGACAGCTAATTGCATGGGGTTAAGTTTGTAGTAATGAAGGACTTCTCGGAAAAGAATGTTTAAAGGAAACCAAAGTCCACATTCAATAAAGGTGACTACAGGGAATGTCATGTAGTCCTTCCCAAGCATAATAGAGTCCTCCTTCCTAACCAACCTGAGTTGAACGTCGGCTGGGATGGAGAACTCCTAGCGAAAGTATTCTAGTTTGGTTGGGGTATCCACTCTCCACCTAAACATACCCATGATATCGGCTTAAAGTAATTGGTGAAAAATTTCAGAGAAAAGAGGTTGATGTGGGTTGAAGACCTCATCAAAACCCTAGATGAGCACTAGGATGAGGGTGGTGAAGATCTAAGGGAGGACTCGTTTCAATTTTCCTAAGGCAATTGTTTCTAGCAAATCCCAAACCTAAGATCTATGCAAGTAAAAATATTCGAAGGTAGAAATCTGGAAACAAAGCAAGAAAAGCAGAGAGAAAAAAAAAAAAAAAAAAACACGATTCAAATTCCAGAAATGCGAAACCAGGGGGCAGTGTACAAGAACAATGACGTAAAATAGAATGCAAGTATGAATATAAATTCAAGAACAAGAATTGACTCGCAATGTCAAGAACATTGGGGAAATATACAATTCATGACAGTTTCATACTCAAGAATAGTAAAGAATTGAAAGTGGAGAAAAAAAATTGAGAACTTACTGAACAAAGCTGACGGAATGGACATCGGAGTAAGGATCGCCAGAGTCAGACGAGCTCGGTAACTGTAGCAAAACAGTGGATGCTTCGCCAGAAGTGATGAACGGAGCACAGTTGTAAAGCTTTAAGAGGGTGAAAATGGCGGAGCAAGGAAAACGCAGAGAGAGAAGGTATAAGAGTAGAGAGAGAATAGGAATTGAAAGTGAAGCAGTAGAGAGAGAAGAGAAAGTTTTATTGAAAATGCGAAAAGGCGGCAAAGGCATGATATGACCACCTGGGGCGAAGTGCATGTGTTAGGCGACATGGGACAGAATCGACGTGACTTAATGGCGTGTGCCCGGTACGAGCAAGTAGGAACATGACACATGGATGAAACAGTTGAAATGACTGTGCGTGATAGCTTATGTGTAGTTGGAACTCTTGACATTTTTCAAATAACTGGGCAATAACCTCGGCTAGTGGAGCAGTCTCAGTTGAGATGCTTAAAGAACTTGATTATTGGTTCTTGATTATAGATAGAATGGGCAGCTGAGTCCTTGTTTCTTGAAGCCAACGAATCATGATCTCGGTTGGAGCAATATATATATGTTTCATCCGGCATGTTGAGCGGACAGACGATGTAGGTACCATCACCTCAGGTTGCTGAGGTAATAGAACCTAGGGGCAGTTGTGGGGAAGTATTTTGTGAATGACAACACGTGGCTAAGGTGACGCTGAAGTGTCAGCCGATTTGCTACGTGGCTTAGTCATGCTTACCGAGATGATCTCAGTTAGGCCGAGGTTATCTGAGGAAATGCCGAAATCCGGGATAAGCGGGTAGGGGACAAGAGTCCTAAAACAGGGGAAAATCTCAGTCTGGACAAGGATAAGGCTCTTGAGGAGTTTATCCCTATCTAGCCAAGAGTCCAGGATAAGCATTGAGTCTGAGCCCAATGGAGTGATGATTCTAAGTAATCAGGTCACTGCTAGTTATAAAAGTAAGGCACCCTCGTGAGTTTGAGTTAAGTTCTTTTTTGTAAGTTTTGAGTATAATTTGTTATCTGTGAGAGGTATTGATTACTGACTTAATCGTCGGAGTGTCCCTGGGTGGCGAACCACCGCGGTATTCTTATTTTCTTGTTACAAGTTGTTAGGCTTAATCTATTCTGTCGGTGCTCTCCAACTAAGTTCCTTGATTGGTTGTGTGGTCGGAAATCAACACCCACATATATATATATAGAGAGAGAGCATATCTTATGGGTTATATATATATAGAGAGAGAGAGCATATCTTATGGGTTATATATATATAGAGAGAGAGAGAGAGCATATCTTATGGGTGTACTAAACAAAATTTTCACAATATAATCAATGTACACATGATATATCATCAAAACCAATTCTATAATAATATGACTCTAAATGGATTACCAAATTAGCGTGCAGCCAAATTTTTATAAATATGCAAGATGAATAGTATTAAGATTCATTCAAAAATAGATTTCATCAATATATTTTACTAATCAAAGTGAAGAAATTTTAGAAACCTACTTTACATAAATCACACCTTAACGAATATAAAATTTAAGCTTAAAGGTGTGTTGGAGGTAATACATTCATTTATCACTTTGGAATCTCCATCCATACATTACCTCTATTGTTCATCTTGGTAGCTCTCATTTCATCATTTATCATCAAGTAGGGATTGATTTTGCTCTTAAGATTTGAACACTCTTGATGTGCATCTTCTCTCCAAGTCATTGGTGTTCTTTGAGATTTCACCTACAAAATAACTTGATTTCTTTCTAGGTACCCATACTTTCTCGGATTTATGGGGGTTAGAATTTGTAACATTTGATGTGCTTTTAAAAGTCGAAACATATTCCACACCAATATAAGCATGCGTCCTTTCTTTCCATAATAATGCAAGGACTACTAGATGAAGTTTTAATAAAGAAAATTTTGAAAAACGATGTTTCTTGTCCGGCTTGAAGCCAATCTCAACTTTATTAAAAGCACAATTTTGTTTGTCAAGGAATTTTTCTTTTGTAACTTTTTGAAAGACTGGGAGACAAATTTTCAAATTTTCTTTTCAAAAAAACTTTTATGGGTCCCGCCAAAAAAAAAAATTCATTCGAGGCATTTTGTTTTAAAGATACTTCATCCATTTGCTTTTTCAAAACCTCATCGACATTTTTAAAAGACTCATTGTCAAATTTCAAATCAATTAAAGACTTTTTCAAAGCTTCAATTTTACTTTTCAAATTCACATTTTCAAGAGAAAGAGATGAAACAACCCTTTTAGTTGAAACATCAAAATAGTAATAATTTTGTTTTCTTCTCTTTTTCTTCTACCTTCACGCAGCTCAAAATATTTGGGTCATGGTCAAATGTAATGAATGCATAATAAACATGTATGAATTGGAATAATATACTCATGTATGAATGGCAATCTTATATGATGTAAATAAGTCCAAAAATGTTTAAGGAACATGTAAATCTTAAAAAGTGAATTATTATAGATATAGCTACCAATGCAAAAGTATTATCAAAATCAATATTTCATATGATTACTAAACAATCTCCAGCAATGCATTCTGAATATTCGTTGTCCAAGCACTGTTAATCTTTACCAGATTTCACCTGCAAAAGAAAATCAAGTTTTCGATTTTAATGCCCAAACTTTTTTGGGTCCGTGAATGTTAGTTTCAAAGTTGCTTGATTTTCAAATCCATATATTTTTTATTTTAGCAAAAGGATTTCTTTTAATAGGACATGAAGATGAAATATGACATTTTTTACTACAAAAATGACATGTGAGATTAGAATGTCTAGAAGATGCATGAACAAAATCATTTTTGAAAGTTTTTCCTTTTGAAAAAGGTTAATATCGAATTCTGGCTCTACCAAATGTACGATTTTGATTTTTAAGAATTTTATCCAAAGTGTCTCTTCCTTGAGTAAATTTTGAAAGAATATTTTTCAAATCTTCTATATTTTCGTTCAAAACAACTTTATTCCCTTTTTAAAGGAACATTTTCAATTTTCAAATTATTTGGGACATTTTGTTTTAAAAATAATTTATCTACTTGCTTTTTCAAAATCTTATTGTTATTTTTGAAAGCCTCATTTTCAAATTTCAAATCAATTGAAGATTTTTTTAAATTTACATTTTCATTTTTCAAATTCTCATTTTCAAGTTTCAAATCATTTAGTTCCTTTTTCAAAATAGGAGATTCTTTCGATTTTAAAATGTCATTTTCTTCTTTTATCTTTGAAAATCTTTTTGTAACACTTCAATTTTATTAAATAAAGATTCATTTTCTTTTGTTGAGCTTGAAAGAAATTTTTTAAGAGCAATATTTTTAATGCCAAGTTTTTGAAATTTATCGTGCAATTTTTTAGATGCGGATTGTAATTCATCAAAAGAATAAGACTCATTGTTTACCTCATCGTTATCTCCAAATGCCATTAGACATAGGTTAGCAACTTTATTGTTGTTGCTCTCCTCATCGAAGCAACATTCATCATCATCTCTCCAAGCGGATCCAATTTTCTTTTTCTTTCCATTCATCATTACAAGTTCATGGGTCATGAGAGACCCCAAAAGCTTTTCCATGCTCTATCTTGTTAAATCTTTTGCTTCTTGAATACCAGTCACTTTTAACTCCCAATTTTTTGGCAAGGATCTGAGAATTTTTCTCATCAACTCAACATTAATATAAGATTTACTAAGAGATTTTAGAACATTAATAATGTTAGTAAATCTAGAAAACATTTTAGAAGTAAATTCATGGGATTCCATCTTAAAAAGTTCATAATCATGAATCAACATACAAATTTTAGATTCTTTAACATGGTTAGTCCTTTCATGTATGGTCTCTAATTTATCCCAAATTTCCTTGGTCGATTCTCATGTACATATTTTATTAAACTCATTAGAATCTAAAGCACAAAATAAAAAATCCATGGCGTTGGCATTCATTTGAATGCTTCTCAAATCATTATTGCCCCATTCGTGTTCTTCCTTGGGCAAGATTCGCCCTTGGATGGTCTTGGAGGGTATCTTGTTACCATTGATTATAATTCTCCATAACTCATAATTTAAAGCTTGAATGAAAATTTTCATTCTTGCTTTCTAGGAAGTATAATTTGAGCCATCAAAAAAAGGTGGTCTAGAGGGCAATTGACCTTCAGCAAAATAAACACCAAAATTGGTTGCCATGATCTGCTCTTAGACAGTTAAGTCAAATACAAGAGCCCAAGCTTTGATACCAATTGTTATCCTAGGTAGGCAACCTAAGAGGGGGTGAATTGGGTTTCCAAATAAATTGCCAAATTAAAAATTAACCCAAAAATATACCTGTTGGGAGGCAGACGCTCCATCGGATCACGAGGTGACAAAGCGCAAGACGCTCCTCCTTTGACTTTTTCCTTCATGTGGAATAGATACACACGGCACACATTGCGTTTGAAAAATATAGGTCAGGTCATTGTCAATGAATAGTAACAACAACATTTTCAACTTCTACCATAAAATCAAATGATGCACAATGATTGCATAGTAACTTTTGTATTAAAAAATTTAATTGCACAGTAAAATCTCTTTAAATAACATTTATATCAGATATAAAAATATATACTTTTAAAATCTTTGTAGTTATTGTAAAGATTTTAGATGCACTCTAATGAAAATAATCAACCACCCTATATGGGTATATCAAATTTTGTCAAAAGACAACTGTACGGGGAGCAAATATTCCGGCAAGCCCGTACTCCTTTCTTCCAAGCTCCGTTTCTGTCCGATCACCTGAAAGCACAACGACGGTGAGCTACCCGGCGGTGTGTGGCCGGAAAACCCCTCCGACGGTCAAGTTAGAACACACACCAGGGGATAGATAGAGAGAAGGGAGAGAGTTGAGTGTTTAGTGTATGCCTCACCAAATGTTCGTCCCTTGCGTATGGGGGCGCAGACATGCCTATATACCCTCTGCGCCCCATATCCACTCCCAGTCATCCCCTGACACGTGGCTCTGCTATCCCATCTGTCAGCATAAACCTTGCTGAACATCACCTAATCCCAACTGCCAGCCTTCTCTGCTGGAGCTCGGCAGCCGAGCTGCTCTACCCGTGGCCGGGCTGTGCTGCCTATTCAAGCACTTCACTGGCTATGCTCAAGAGAACCGGGCTAGGCAGCACCTCGGCAGGGCCGAGCCCGAGACATTTCGTGAACACCTGCAGTCGGCCTCCCTGCCGAGCAAGCAGGTATCCCGGCTGACTGCGCCTTTCCGGTCACCGGTCATTCAACGCGACTGTGGATGGCCTTCTTGCCGAGAAGGCAAATACCTCGGTCGATGACGCCATTCCGGGCACTGTTCAGCCAACCTGACTGGTTTCGCTTATGCCATACACGTAGCTCGGTCTAATCGAGCGTCGCCTTAACCGCGCAACTTACACCCGGACTGGGCGATGCATACTTGGCCCAACACCTGCCCAGCCCAGGTCCTGGTGGCCCAATTTTGGGTGGACCGTGGATCATTTCGGTCCAATGATCCACCTGGCTACCAATCTTCTCGGCCGTTACCTCGGCCCAATTCCAGATCATAAATCTCCCTCTCAATTGCCCCTTAATTCCGTCCGCAACAGCGTGACTGGGATTATTCACTTCGACCGGGATTACACCTCCTCGGTTGTCAGAATGCAAAATGATGACCGGGCTAGTTCAACGTTCCTGTTCGCAAACTTGCCCGGTTCTTCTCCACAGCTGGTGATCCCCGCTTCAAATGTAGCCCAGTTGACTCCTCGACTCTCCAGCCTGTCTCTTCATTTTCCTCGGCTGACGCCTCACCTGTCCCCCGTCTCTTCAACTCTGATGCTGCCATTAATGGTGACAGGTGGCGCCCTCCTATTCGTCCTCGAGCAACCCATCCAACTGTCGAAATTCAAATTTTGGCGGCCTTGCAACGCCTATATACATGCCCCCCTTCACTTTCATTCCTTTCCTACTGCCATTTCTTCGTTCAAGCTACTCAGAGTTCCTGTGCCCCCTTCTCTCTCGCCATTGTTGAACTCGTGTTTGAAGAAGGAAGAGCCACTGCCCTCCACAGGTACGCCCTTTAACCTCTCTTTTGTTGTCATTTCTTCTAGTATTTCACACATTAGGGTAGGAAAACGTAGCTTTTAGGGTTTAGGTACCAAAAACCACCCTGAGCCTTCGAATATTCATGGTGTTCTTCATTCTTCCTGAAGAACATTGAAGAACTGGGGCGGACCGGGCTCCTGGTCTTCTTTTGATCCCAAAAACTCTAAGAACCGAGCAAATAACATGTTTGTCACAAACCCAGCTAAAACCGAGATAGCAAAGTGGACCAGGTCGTTCAACCGGGCTAATATCTGGACCGCTTGGGCGACCGGGCTCCTTGGTAAGCTTAGAACACCGAGGTGGTTTGGCATTTTTCAAGACCGAGCTAAAATCAAGCTCGCTTTGCGCGACCGCGCTCACACTCATACTTGCCATCCTTTTCCTGCAGAGTCCAAGGGGACCTTTGACCACGACTGAGGCTCTCAAGACCGAGCAAAATCCAACTAGCACTGTGCCAAACCCCTCAGCCGTGATACACTAGCTCGGTCACATGGGGAAATTCCGCTTCTTAGTGGACTCTCCAGCCGCGCTAGATGCCTTTAGAGAGGAGTACGGCATTCCGGCCGACGTCCATCTAGAGCTGGCGGTAGAGCAGACAACACCCTAGGGCAGACTTGACCAATGCCCCTTCACCGTGCTGTCAATAGTAGAAGGAGGCCTCCGCTTCCCGGTCAATCCCCTCATGACCGAGTTCCTGCGCCGAACCGGGCTGGCGCCAACCCAAGTATCCACCAATACATACCGGATAATTAACGGCATGCACGAACTGAACAACTGGCTAGGCATAAGCCTAGGTCTAGCCGAGATCCTTCGCCAATACACATTGGGGCACACCGGCGACGGTTTCGCCTATTACCTCAAAATTAGACCGGGCAGAGAGAAAATCGTGACCGGCACTCCAGACAAGGATCTTCACGATGATGATTTTTTCTGGGTGTCGGGCAATTACGAGACAGCCGCAGTACCGGGCTGGATGATCAGCAAAAATTTTGGCGATACATGTAAGCCGCACAAGTTAACTCGGTTGACGTACTTTTTCCCTGTTTCTGTACTTAATCATTTTTTTTCTTGCTTCTTTTGCAGCAATCCAAGCCTTGCAAGCTAATTACCGCTACCCCAACATTGAGGCAATCAGGACCGCGCTTCGCTACCGCGACCGAGATTGCAACCAACTGCTCGGCTACACTCCCACGTACAGATACTCCGCTCCCCGCCGGAGTAAAGTCACAGATTTCCTTCGCGCTCCCTCACCTCCACCAGATCCAACCCTGCCAGACGTTCCACTCATCCGTCTGAACGAGGAGCAAGAGATGGCAAAAAGAAGCAGAATCAAGAACTTGCTCACCGCCACATCGGCCGAGATACCGAGCGTTATCACCCGCTCACCGGCCACCGGACAAGCAAGCGACGCCGTGATCGCTCTTTCTTCCCCAGCAGCCGGGCAATCCAGCAAGCAACCAACCCAACGCCGGGCTAGCAAAAGAGCTCGCGCGGATCCTTCCGCCGAGCTGGAGGCCAAGCTCACAACCGAGCAACCAACTGAAACAGTAAACCCTATACCGGCCTGGCGCCCTCAGTTGAAACACCGGGGTCAGGATATCCCGGCAACCGCTTCGATCAAGGCTGACAAGGAGCACTTGCTCGCCTTCGATCTGTCCAAGGCACTCCTACTACCGAGCGATGTGGTCGGTAGTGACCACGTCCCTGACACTCGGTTGGTAAAATCATCTGTGAAGTCCATGGCAAGGGTAAGTCGATATTCCTCTGAAATTTGAAATTTCCACAAGTGTTTGCCCGGTTTCTTCTCTAACAAACTTTGCTTCTTGCAGGCCATCCAAAAACAACACTTGGTACTGGAGCGCATCCATAGACTTCGGCAAAAGGCCAATGACACAGCCAGCCAAGTCCAGAGCCTCCAAACCGAGCTCGGCCGAGCAAAAACTTCTCTTGAGAACGCCAATGCAGACAACAACAGACTGCTTGGCCAGCTGGAGACTGCCGAGAAGAAACGAGATGAGCTCCAGGCCGAGCTAAACACTCTGAAGAAATCACGGAAAAAGGACCGCCGAGATGCAAACAATGCCGGTTTCAATGAAGCCGAAGAAAACTACAAAAAGCAGGTGTTCGCAACTCAGGACATCTACTTCAAAGCCGGCTGGAAATTGGCTTGTGAGCATCTCGGTCAGGGCTCCGGCACCGAGGTATTCACCAGTCCTCCTCCCGCTTCCCTACCGGTCTACCTCGTGCCTTACGCGAACGACGTCTTCAGCGCGCTGCAAGCCGAGGCTGAGGAAGGGCTTGAAGACGGCGCCAATTGTACGGGGAGCAAATATTCCGGCAAGCCCGTACTCCTTTCTTCCAAGCTCCGTTTCTGTCCGATCACCTGAAAGCACAACGACGGTGAGCTACCCGGCGGTGTGTGGCCGAAAAACCCCTCCGACGGTCAAGTTAGAACACACACCAGGGGATAGATAGAGAGAAGGGAGAGAGTTGAGTGTTTAGTGTATGCCTCACCAAATGTTCGTCCCTTGCGTATGGGGGCGCAGACATGCCTATATACCCTCTGCGCCCCATATCCACTCCCAGTCATCCCCTGACACGTGGCTCTGCTATCCCATCTGTCAGCATAAACCTTGCTGAACATCACCTAATCCCAACTGCCAGCCTTCTCTGCTGGAGCTCGGCAGCCGAGCTGCTCTACCCGTGGCCGGGCTGTGCTGCCTATTCAAGCACTTCACTGGCTACGCTCAAGAGAACCAGGCTAGGCAGCACCTCGGCAGGGCCGAGCCCGAGACATTTCGTGAACACCTGCAGTCGGCCTCCCTGCCGAGCAAGCAGGTATCCCGGCTGACTGCGCCTTTCCGGTCACTGGTCATTCAACGCAACTGTGGATGGCCTTCTTGCCGAGAAGGCAAGTACCTCGGTCGATGACGCCATTCCGGGCACCGTTCAGCCAACCTGACTGGTTTCGCTTATGCCATACACGTAGCTCGGTCTAATCGAGCGTCGCCTTAACCGCGCAACTTACACCCGGACTGGGCGATGCATACTTGGCCCAACACCTGCCCAGCCCAGGTCCTGGTGGCCCAATTTTGGGTGGACCGTGGATCATTTCGGTCCAATGATCCACCTGGCTACCAATCTTCTCGGCCGTTACCTCGGCCCAATTCCAGATCATAAATCTCCCTCTCAACAACAATTTACCAAAATCAAATTTGTCAAAAGATAAATAATGATCAACTGGATTTTTCAAAATCGTTAAAATTTTGTATCAAATAATATAAAATATATATATATTAAAAAATCATAATTTATCATATAATATATTAGATATCATCAAAATTAAACCACATGATTAACACTATGTTCGGGCCTGTAATCCTGAACAAAGAACAAATGGTCGAGCATGTATTCCTGAACTTGATAAAATGAAAACTCCTATAAATATGAACAATTTTAACCCTTCAAAGTGTATCAAATTTCTATGTTCAAACCAATTTTCCCAAACAAATAAGTAATGATCTGGCCTATATTCCTGAATTTTGGTCATACATTCGAGAGTTTAGTACCGAAAAAAATACGAATAATTTTCATTGTTTTTGTCATGTTTTTCAAGAACTTATCCTTACAAGGCCAACTTCCTCCAAGCTAAGAATACCATCAAAGCTATGAACCTCCTCTAAACTTACATTGTTGTACTCCTCTTGTCTTATGAAGTTGTGGTTGCTGAAAAAATTTCCACTTATTGCCATTGCGAAGAAGTGTGTGTAATTGAATGGTTGCCACTATTGTTGCCGGAATATCGCCATTGGAGGGTTGTTAATGTTTTGAGCGTGGATAGGTTTTGAGCTTGGGATTTAAGGAAGATGGATGGGTGGTGATAGAGGTGGGTGCTCCCATGAACCCTATCTCAAGATTTAGTGGATATGAGAGCTTAGTTATGAGATGAGGTGTCCTGTAACACCCTGGAATAATTACTATAAGCCAGCCATAGTATGAATTACATAACAACACATGATGAAATAGTTATCTTTCATTTATCCCAATTATTTGTACAAATAGTGGCATATGCAAATATAAATTCACAAGTCTAACCCTGAATCTATAGCATATGTTACAACGAGAGGTAAGATATGAAAGTAAAACAGATAAATAAATGCCCTAAAGGCTTACAACTTTCCAAGGCAATGCTTAGTTACAACAAAAGTGGACTTAAGTCCAATACAGTTAAAGCCCTTGGCTAGGATGAAAATAAATATAGTAAATACAAAAAAGAAGCTCTCTCTCCAAGTCCTCCCAAGTTATTGCCTTAGCGGAGGTATATCATCAGCATCTGAAATGTTTTTCTTATGTAGGATAAGCCAAAACCTGGTAGAAATAATCTAACACAATAGATAAATCTTAACAAAACTATAAGGTGAATGCATATGCAATGCTCGTGCCAAAACATTTTTATATCTCTTTCCAAAACTCTGCAATGCCATAATAATATCATAAATCACTTTCTTTAGAATAAAAGATAGGGTAATGAATCACGCTCTGGAAATCTTAAAACAATACAACCTTTCCCGGAACTTTTGTCCGGAGGAAACCGTAAGCTGGGACCCATGTAAACTTAGGCTATACAAGCACTACTATTGCCATTCCACAGAAATTTTGTCCACAGGATCGGCATCCATGTATACGCATGGTTTTTAGGACTTTCACCATGGACATTCAAGCCAACTTATTTCAACATTATAATTCATGTTTCCCAAATTCACCATTTTTTCTCCAAAATGATAAACATTTCCAATGTATAGACATGAGATAATACTCAATGCAAATGAATAAGAAAATAGTTTCAATTCTCCTAATTCACATGCAATTTCTACAACACTCATAGCTATCCTCCCCCAATAGCCTAAAACAGATATTTCTAAACAGATAAACAACGTTCGATAAAGATAAATTTTCCAAATTTTAAGAGGTGAACGATAATACATATCTAACTCCACCATCCCCCACCAATATCAATCCAATTTCACAATTTCATAATCAATTTGATAATTTATATAAAGTCAACAATTGAAATATTTAGGGCAAAATCCATTTTTTTTCCAAAATAAATCCCAATATTCAAAATCAACAATTTATTCCCAACTCAACATTATTTTCCGTTTCAAAATTATTTTCAAGGATCCATTTGAAAAATCCCTCTTTTGATTTTTACCAAAAACCCTAGATTGTTCCAAAATCTTCCAAAATTGCAATATTGTTTAGAAATAACATATAACTAAATTAAAACTCATAAAAAGTGTGGAAGTATCCCTATCTCAACCTTAGAAGACGAGAGAGGACACTTCAAGGACACCAAAACCTAACTTTGTTCGGATCAAAAGGCAACCCACGACGTGCTCTACCTTTTTAACAAAGGGACACGGGTGAAGAACTCAATGGATCTAGGTATATTTGTAGAGAGAATGTGAGTTTTAGAGAGAGAGAGAGAGAGAGTCTCAACTTAGGGTTTTGAAATGTTTGAGAGAGAGAAAGATGAAAAAGTGATATAAAAAGTGACTTTTAAGGACTGATATACGCACGGATTGCTCGAGCGCAAGAAGTGTCGCTCGAGCGACCAGACACAATAAGTTGTTCCGCTCGAGCGCAAGAATCTTCCTCCCAGAAGTTTTACAAATAGAAGGCCCTCGCTTGAGCAAAGAATACACACTCCCAGTATTTTTTGCAGACCTACAAAAGTACTGCAGATTCACAAAGACCGGCCAAGCACAAGAAGTGTCGCTCGAGCAAAGGAACAAAATTCTAGGCAATGACCATTTAAAAAACAAGCTACTAGACTGTTCCAAACACAACCAACACATCCCAATAGCCAAACTCAAATAGAAGTAAAGGGAAACAAGTCATGGATAACTATATAAGACAATGAAACTCGGATCCAAGACATACATTGGGTCGAGTCTAAATCAAAAACGCTATAACCTCCCCCCCCCCCCCCCCCCCGCCTTAAGGAATTTCGTCCCCTGAAATTTAAACCAAATATTAAAACCAAGTTTAAACCAATTACAACAATGATAGTCATTCAAATTCATCACCATGACCTATCCACCGGTCATCTATTCTCATTAACATGATAAACAAGTTTTCAATGCTGAATATACAATTCACATTTCCAAAATATATGCAATGTTTATATTTCATTGACATACCCAAGTTTTCAATACATGTTCAAACATCAATAAATAGGTCCGGATATTTTTCATGGACTTCTGCCTCATGCTCCTAAGTGGCCTCCTCAAGCCTGTGGTGTCGCCACAACACTTTCACCAAAGGAATCGTCTTACCTCGCAGGTCTTGGTCTCAAGTATCTAAAACTCTAACCAGTCTCTCCTTATATGAGGCATCCTCATCCATCTCCAACTCAGTCCAATCCAACACGTGTGAAGGATCCGGCTCATACTTTTGGAGCATACAGATATGAAACACGTCATGTACCTCGGAAAGCTGTGGCGACAAAGCCAAAAGATAAGCTACCTCCCCAATCCGCTTTAGGATCTCAAAAGGCCTAACAAACCTAGGAGACAACTTCCCGCTCTTCCCAAGCCTCATCAAACCCTGTCTAGGTGATATCTTCAAAAAGGTGTGATTTCCCACCTCAAAGGATAACGGTCTCCTAGAACGGTCGGCATAACTTTTTTAACGACTTTGAGCCGTAACCAACCTTTTACGAATAAGTATAATTTTCTCCGTCATTTTCCGAACTAACTCTGGACCCAACATTGGTGCATCACCCACCTCGGCCCAACACATAGAGCATCTACATGGTTGGCCATACAAGGCCTCAAACGGTGCTATACCAATACTAGATTGGAAGCTATTGTTATAAGCAAACTCCACTAAGGGCAAATGCCTCTCCCACGACCTCTTAAAGTCAAGGACACAACCTCAAAGTATATCCTCAAGGATCTGAATAATACACTTTGACTACCCGTCAGTCTAAGGATGATAGGCGGTGTTAAAAGTCAACCTAGTGCCCAAGGCATTTTGTAGGCTCTACCACAACCAAGTCATAAAATGCGGATCTTTATCCGAAACAATAGTCATCAGGACCCCATGAAGTTGTACTATGTCCCTAATCTAAAGGTCGACTAAATGATCTACCGAGTCACTCGTGCTCATAGGTACAAAGTGCACTGACTTGGTTAATCGGTCAACCACCACCCAAATGGCATCATTACCCCGTTGAGAACTCGAAAGACTCACAACAAAATACATCGTGATATGTTCCCACTTCTATTCGACTATAGGCAAGGGTTGCAACAAACCTGCTAGTCTCTGATGTGCGACATTCACTTGTTAATGAGTAAGGCACCTCGATACAAACATATCTACATCCTTTTTCATTCCCTTCCACCAAAACTGGCGGCTAAGGCTGTGATACATCTTTATGCCTCTTGGGTGCGCCACAAGGCATGAATGGTGAAACTCTCGAATTACTTCCTCTTGGCAAGACTCCAGTACGAAAAGACAGTCAAGGTATCTAACACTCGAGTCGGAATACAAGTTCAAGCCCTTCTCTACCTTTCCACTAGAGATCTTCTCCCGGAGGGTTCTACCTCAAGGTCACCCCTCTGCGCTTCTATAACTCTTCTCATAAGTGTAGGTTGTGCAACTACCGAAAACAAAGCTGCCGACTCAACGGACTCGCCCAGACACAAGTCAAACTCACTAATAGCACCCAACATCTCCCATTCTCAGATGGCAACACAAGCTACACTGCTAATGGATTTCCTATTCAAGGCATTGGCCACTACATTGACCTTTCCCGGATGATAGTGCAACTCAAAATCACAGTCTTCTATAAACTCCATCCACCTCTTCTGCCTTAAATTCAGATATTTATGTGAAAATAGGTACTTTAGACTCTTGTGATCAGAAAACACCTCAAACTTCTCACGATAAAGGTAATGCCTCCAAATCTTCAAGGCAAAGATCATAGCTACTAGTTCTAAATCATGGGTAAAATAGTTTCGCTCATGTGTTTTCAACTGACGTAAGTCATAGGTTACCACCTTCCCCCTTTACATCAAGACATAACCCAAACATTCCTGTGAGGCATCACAATACATCGAGTAGCCCAAACCCCTCTCCGGAATAATTAACACTGGAGCAGTAATAAGTCTAACATTAAGCTCATGAAATGACTTCTCATAAGTCTCACTCTACAAAAACTTTATTCCCTTCCTCATCCATCTAGTTATAGTGAGGCTAACCTAGAAAAAAATTTCACAAACTGACGATAATACAAGGGCCAACCCCAAGAAACTACGAACTTTAAAGGCATTCTTAGGTTGTTCCCAATCTTGTACTGCTTTTATCTTGGATAAATCTACAGTCACTCCTCCCCCGGATACCACATGGCTTAAGAACTTTATTTCTCTTAACCAGAATTCACACTTCTCGAACTTAGCATACAGCTTGTGGGCTCTAAGCAACTCAAGTATAACTTGCAGGTGTTCTTTGTGCTTCTCCTCAGAAGGTGAGTAAATCAAGATATCATCAACAAAGACGACCACAAAGTGGTCTAAAAATTCATGGAAGATTCGATTCATCAAATCCATAAACACGGCTGGTGCATTGGTTAGCCCAAAAAGCATCACTAGGAACTCATAATGGCCATACCGCGTATGAAATGCCGTCTTCTGGATATCTTCCTCCCTTACTCTCAACTGTTGATAACCCGATTTCAAGTCTATCTTAGAAAAACAACAAGACCCTCTCAACTGATCAAACAAATCATCTATATGAGGCATTGGGTATTTGTTCTTAACAGTCACTCAGTTCAATTTTTGGTAATCTATACAAAGCCGCAATGCACCATCTTTTTTCTTGGTAAAGAGAGTCGATGCTCCCCAAGGCGAAGTACTAGGGCGGATAAAACCCTTATCTAACAATTCTTGGAGTTAAATCTTTAACTCACTTAATTCGTTAGGTGAAAATCTAAACGGTGGCATAGAAATCGGTGTCATGCCAGACACTAAATCAATAGAGAACTTAATCTCACAATGAGGTGGTAACCAAATGAGATCCTCGAAAAAAATGTCCGGGTATTCACAAACTACCCTTGGCAATTCGACTCGGACTTATTCACACTCACTACTCAAGAAGTTTGCAAGAAGACAACTAAGCTCACTCCGACCTCGCGGATTACATACTAGCAATGAAGCTCTATCGGCTCTATCTCCCATGAAATAAAAACAATCGCCACTCAAGGAACATATAGTAACCCTCTGCCGGTAACAATCTATGACAACCCGATACGATGACAACCAGTCTATACCCAATATAGCATCAAAACTCGACCTGTCAATCAACACAAATGCAAAAGGAAGTCGGCAACAGTCAACCCCTATCTCACAACTTCGACACCCCTATTTCAATACAATCTCACCACCAACAAGTGACTCTACACTGAGTGGAGATGCTAACCGGGCCAATTCTAACCCTAATACCAATGCAAATGTAGACGAGATGAATGAATGGGATGCACCCTTATCAATTAACACATTGGTAATAGAATTACACAACAAGAAGTTACCTCGTACTACCGAAGGCGCTGCCACTAAGTCTGGCGTGGTAACAGCGTACACATGCCTTGTAGGTCTCTGCTCCACCTGCTCACCCCTAGGAGCATAAGTCTGATACACTGACCATCCTGAACAAGCCCCTTGATTGGCCCTCGAGGCTTGTACTGACTGGATATGTTGATGACTCTGTGTCTGCCTCGAACCAAACGCACTAGGTGTGCTACCTAATTGAGGGCAAAACCTTTTCATATGCCCTGACTACCCATACTGATAACAAGTAGGCGGCTGCCCTCTCCCTTGACTCTAGCTCTGAAAACGAGCTGCAGACAGCGCAAACTGTTGCCCTCCTCCTCTCTGCGAGAAAGTTGGAGACTTGTGACCCAACTGGCTACACTTGTAACAAGAGAAATATCCCGGATTACCTCTTACTAAACCAGAACTCAGCATAGGAAAAGTGGACCTAGACTGTGCTGCCTGGGACTACTGCGGTGTGGAACCCCTCTGTTTCTTACTATCTTAGTTCTCCCACTGAACATCCTGACTCCTCCTGGAGCACCTTATCCGTTTCTCCTTTGCATGAACTATGGTCTCAAGATGAGCTGCCGCCGCCTCCACAAGGCATCCGTAGTCCCTAATCATCGACCCAGCTACCTTGAAAAGAAACTCGGTCCTCAACCTCTTCTCGAACTCTATACAACTCTGTCACCACGAGTTCTAGTGCAAATCTAGAGAGGCTAGTGAAAGCTGCCTCAAACTTAGCTACTGGAAAACTAAGCTGCTTGAACTTCAGGAACTGATCTCTCAACTTTTCCCTAGTAGTGGGAGGCAAGAACTTGTCCTGGAAGGCGTTGACAAAGGCCTCCCAAGTCGCCCTAATGCGCCCACGTTTATACTTCCACCACTGACCCACATCTTCTTTCAGTTGGAAGGATGCCAAGGTTAATCTCAGTCTGTCGTCCTCAATGCCAAGCATCTCGAACGTCTTTACTATCTACTCGAGCCATTCATCCGCTTTCAGTGGCTCTTTAGGATCACCAAAAATGCATCTAGATTTGACCGGAAGAACTCCCTCTCTACTTTAGCAATTTGGGCTAGGACTTGATTCTTAACCCTAAGAATGTCCATGGATTCCCGCAAAGCTCCGCCTGTTTCATGGGCCAAAGCACCCATAGCCTGCTAACTAACTGGTTCGGCCACATTGGCCTGACCAATCCTTTTCTCTGGCGCCGAAATCCCATCCGATAAAAGCATCTCATGCCTTCTAGGCCTACTACGCCTACCACCACCACGTCCACGTCCTAACATCCTAATGAAGGTAATAAAAGATATTAGCACATTTATAAATGTGCCGAAGCTAACTCACTCGCATTCTAATGCGATGGACAACAGTAATTCACTCTACATAAGCACGTAGTCACATAAACACATATGAATTTCCATCCTAGATAATGATCGGCCTGCGGCATTGCCAGAGTTCCAAATAGAAACAGTAATGATCAAGTGCTCTTCTAATAGGACTTCCAGAAACCCATGGACCCAATCAATATCTTAGGAATTAAATCTCATACCCATATAATTACATAAGCATGTTATCACATAGCATTACAAACATACAAACATCTCTATCAAGTGAGATAAACCCATTGTGGTAAGAACCCCTTCCCACATACCCAAACTATTCAAACCTAGTACGTTCTGATACCAAGCTGTAATGCCCTAGAATAATTACTATAAGCCATCCACACTATGAATTACATAATAACACATGATGAAATGGTTATCTTTCATTTATCCTAAATACTTGTACAAAGAGTGACATATGCAGATATAAATTCACAAGTCTAACCATGAATCTATAGCATATGCTACAACAAGAGGTAATATACGAAAGTAAACAAATAAATAAATGCCCTAAAGGCTTACAACTTTCCATGACAATGTTGGGTTACAACAAAAGTAGACTTAAGTCCAATACAGTTAAAGCTCTTGGTTTGTATGAAAATAAATACAGCAAATACACAAAAGAAGCTCTCGCTCCAAGTCCTCCCAAGCTATTGCCTTGGCAGAGGCATATCATCAGCACCTGAAATGTTTTTCTCACGTAGGGTGAGCCAAAGCCCAGTAGAAATAATCCAACACTGTATATGAATCTTAACAAAGTTATAAGGTGAATGCATATACAATGCTCGTGCCAAAACATTTTATATCTTTTTCCAAAACTACGCAATGCCATAATAATATCATGGTTCATAAATCATTTCCTTTACAATAGAAAATAGGGCAGTGAATCACACTCTGGGGATTTCAAACAATACAACATTTCCCGAAAATTTCGTCCAGAGGAAACCGTAAACCAAGTCCCATGTAAACGTAGGCTATACAAGCACTACTATTGCAATTTCATTGAAATTTCATTCGCGGGATCGACACCCATGTATATGCGAGGTTTTTAGGATTTTCTCTATGGACACTCGGGCCAACTTATTTCAACATTACAATTCATGTTTCCCAGATTCACTCATTTTTATCCAAAACCATAAACATTTCCAATGTATAAACGTGAGATAATGCTCAATGCAAATGAATGAGAAAATAGTTTCAATTCTCCTAATTCACATGTAATTTCTACAACATTCATAGTTATCCTCCACTGATAGCCCAAAACAAATATTTCTAAATAGATAAACAATGTTCAATAAAGATAAACTTTCCAAATTTCAAGAGGTGAGCGATAATACATATCCAACTCCACAATCCCCACCAATATCAATCCAATTTCACAATTTGGCTATCAATATAATAATTTATATAAAATCAACAATTGAAATATTTAGGGCAAAATCTATTTTCTTTT